>BOPP01000015.1:4794806-4814687 GCA_017312745.1 Gryllus bimaculatus | reverse complement strand
TAAATGCGCCGCTGCCGGCGGCCGCGAGTCAGTAAGACGTCAGTGAGTAGCAGAGAAGCAGTCAGCCCGTCAGTGTGTCCGTAGCGGAAGCTGTGCTGTGAAGTGTGCATTGCGGAGAACAGTGGTGCAGTGGGTGAACAGAAGTCTGCAGTGGAACCTGAGCTCCCCCGCAACACCAAATGAGACGTTAAGGACACTATGAATAAATCGAAGTATAGCGGCATACGCGGCTTCGCGTGTGCTGACGAATTCCCGCCTGAACACCAGAACGAGGCACTGATGGCCACAGGCTAAGCAGGGCCTGAGTGGGAGGTCCAAGTCCCGACGTTGCAGCGTCGAATGTAAGCGATCTAGTTCGAAAACCAATCAATTTTTTCAAGCAAGACAAAATTATATTTTTATCATTTTCCTTCACTAGAATGTCCATAGTATGCGACAAACGACAATGGTTCCGTGCAGTGTTGCCAGATGTACCAGAATGCTAGTATTTGTACCACGGTTATAATATACTTTATACTCGAACCAGTATAAGTCATTCCGTCACGTTTAAATATCAGGATTTATAGTCTATGGATTTTGTGAATGCACGATTTAAGATACGCATAGTAATTGTTTATTCAATAATTTAAAATTCCAATATTACAAGTATCTACGATATTGATGAAAACCGTAAAACATTAGGGCTTACATAGGATGGACTTTTTCTAGCGCATGTCATAGTAGAAAATAATAGAACGTCTAAGCCTTCCATTCAGTTTATAAAATTGAATCTATATCGAGAAAAGTATAACGAACTTCCTACGATATAAAAAATAATGGTTACAATGAACATTTTCAGAATTTAAATCAATTGTCATTAGCATCAGGAATTTTAATGAAAGTACCAGCGTTTCTGAAGGTTGATACTGGGGTGCGAATTTAATTATCTGGCAACAGCTTCTTGGGTGAAGCTGCTCGAACTTTTCACGGCAGGGTTGCCAGGTTAGAGAATTTCGTCCCCAAAATGTTTTTTTTGTCGTTGTGGGGAAAGAATAGGGAACATAAATGAGAAATGTTTAGAGATGCGTTGCGGTGTAATTTCGTTTCCGTAGGGCAACTTCCCGCAGGCGTTTGGCTCCAAGACGCAGCTCGTCTATTTTGCCACATTTCTCTCGCATGTAATTCGGATAATTGGGCTTCCGAATATCGAAGTTCTACTGTAATACTTTTTAAACGGGTACCTCTGGCCAGGAACGCTTATAACGAAGGGGAGCGGGATTGCTGGGATAACTTGCCCCAGGTCCCGACTTACCTGGGGCTCCATTTTTATTCAAATGAAATTATATATATTTCTAATTCAAATTAACAGCTATATCTTATTCATCTTATCTTATTCTTGTACGGAGAAATGAATTGTGTATGTATTTAGGGGAGACCAAATTTTATTTAGGGAAGGCCTTATTTGTTCAAAATAAAGGGCCCCTGTGACACGCATAGAAATTAAGCTCTCCAGTAGCAAGTCCACTCACCTTTCAATAACCATACGACCTGCTGTGAGAAGTGACGTTTCCCCATTATTTGATGGAGTATTTACATCTCATGCGTCCAAGAGTTTTCTGGTAAAAACAAAACAAAGTACAACTCTTTAAACAAATTAAAATACTAAACATTTTTTAGAATTAAATTAATTTTAATATTATTAAATACAAGTTTATTTTATTTTTATGAGAAGGCAAAACGGTTAGCAATTTCTTACGATCAAGATGCCTAAAATGTTATAAACAACTTTTTAATTGTTTCTTACCCTTCGTCACGCCTGTGTCCAGATCTTGGATTAAAATTTCAGAAACACAACAGAAAATGATAGCAAGATAAAATGCATGTACATAATGCTATACAGAATGCATGTACAGTAACTCTAATGCTATGTGTGTTGTTATTATTATTATTATTATTATTATTATTATTATTATTTGAAAATACTTACATATTTTTACTGATATTGCTTCAGTAGTTACAATGAAATATCTAGCAAGTAATTGCAGCATGTTCACGTAGCAACATAGCAACAGACGACAAACAAAATGCTTTTGTTTTCTAATTGTTTAAACATACTTGTTCACTTACAGTTTGCCAAAGACAGAATAGGAAGATATAGAAAAGCAACTACCGAAGAAACAACTTGTGATAGAAGAAACTATGAGTAATATACGTTTTCTTGTGCCTCGGAATACTTACCCCAATCATTTGCACACTAGGGTTGCCACCCATCCGGTATTAGTCCGGACAGTCCGGGAATAGCGAAATTTGTCCGGAGTAACTTGTGTCGTGTCCGAGAATTTCGTAATGTAATATTATAGAAATTGTATTAGGAACATTTTATAATAGAATATTATTATTGGAGCAAGCCAAATGTTCTCTGTAATTTTATGGAATTATGAAGAGTCTACTCCGAGAAATACAGTAAAGATTATATGATGAATTCGATGGGTATAAAGTCAGTTTGTACCTCAAGCACCTTACATCCCATAACAAACAACAATTGCAAACAAAGTTAAACAAAATAGAATATCCTCAGAAGTTATTTAATTTCAATGACAACCCTTAATTTCAATGACAGTAATCATTTCCAAGTCTTCACTCTTACGGAAAATATAAATTGGAAAGAGTTTGAAGAAGCCATAACTGAACTTAGACTGTGCAGTCATGTATGCATGAATGCTCTCTATTCAGAATATTGCAGTATTAGGGATGTTCATCCGAAAGCTATTTCAACGAGTAATCAACGAGTTTGAATCAAAATAGACCCTCATATTTTCAAAACTCGGAGTACAGTATTTGCCCAACGCTAGTAATTGCCAAGTATGTGTTGTCTGTTCCTGTGAGTAATTCATTTACAGAGTGTTTTCAATAATACACTTGGGAGAAGATCGGTCTTGTGCTAGATGTCGCCCGCACAGTGGGATACTTTCCTTCTGAACTCCACAATATATAATATAATATATTATATATTACAATATGCCTTTTTTCCGGTATTCTATTTTTTCTATGTACTGCACATAATTATTCCACTATTGTGGAATCATGTACAGGAATATACGGAATTAAATTGTAAACAAAAGATTCACTTGTAACAAACTCGATGTTATGCATACATATATTCATATTATATATATTCATGCGCTTCTTGTACGAGAGTCCGGCGCCGATCGCCGCAGTGGCGCAAACCCACAGCACGTGGGAAGATCTCCATTCGAACCAATGCTCTGGTACGAGCCGCGGCGTTAGGGAGCGCACAGCGGTGGCGGCGTGAAATGGGGCCCTTAGCGAGGAGGCATTTGCAGACAAAGATAATCAAATATACAAATATACAAAGAGTTTTCACGACAGAGCGGATGTCAGGTGGATGAAGGTCTGATGATACGCTTTGAAGGTTGAAGTCCCAGAGGCGGGGGGGAGGGGGTCCAGACTTTGTTGCAAGTGTGATAGTGGCGCCTCGCGCGGCAGCATGTCTCCCGAGTTTTATAGATCCAAGTCGCTTTGCAAGAGGAGCGGCAGCTCGGGTGAGTTATAGCAAATACCTCACATGTGAGATGTCATGACATCGTAGATGCTACTTGGAATTCATATGATTATTCGCGCGTCCCGACCTATATGTCCTGTGTTGAGCCATTTCTAATTTTAAAATAACATTAAAATGAAATGGAGCAAGTAATACATTAATCGCATAAAAAATAGTGGTGCTATTAAATGGCGCAGACTTACTCGCACTAGTGAGGTTTCTAATTTCTTCGGTGTGGGCTAGCTTTTCGGTCTTGCTCCATTCCCTTGCCAGCTGCCATCTATCTATCTATCTATCTATCTATCTATCTATCTATCTATCTAGTGTGCTATGTCATGGCATTTATGTATGCTATTTCCCGTACGCGCCAAGCTGTGACATCGAGAGAAAACAAGATGCCTGGGACAGTGACTCATGTCGAAAGTTTCGACCCCCCTCCCCAATACGTAACTGAATTTATTTTTCCTTGTGCAGAAATAACTTGTAGCAGGTAATTTGAATTAGAAGTAAACATGTTATGTGTTTTGAAAGAAAAAAATTGGGACCTCTATTACGTCGGTGACCGTCTAGTTGCCCCCAGCTGGTCCCTCATCATATACCGCGCCACTGGTTTGTAGACAAATATTGTTCAAGTCATGAAAGCAGTATCTTTATTTGAACACATTTTAGTCGTAAATTGTTACAAGTTAATTTTGTAATAATTAGTTTAACATACAGAAATCTGTTAAATATGTTTAATGCAAGTCGCATTTTCTCTTATAAGAAATAAGCCAAGGCACTTCAAACTGTACATTCCTTAAACGTGTGTTACGCCATTAACTGTTTCATCATTAAACTCTGTTCTAATTTGACTTTTCTGATCTAATTTATTCATTTAAAGAAACTTTTCAGATTTTTGAGACAAGCATGCTCAAAAGTAGCAAATTCTGCAGGTATTCGTAATTATTCTAACTTTTCTTTTAAACTGTAATACATTATATTACTGTTATTTTCATTTTCTCTTCCATCATATGTATTAGAATTATTTTGCATTACTGAGTCTTCTTTTTGAATAATTCATATATTTTGTTTTGGACTCATTTCCTGATGTTTTGATGATTTTAATATTTAATTGTTTTACGTTTTGAGGAATCTTCTTAGAAATATTTTGTAAAAAGATGTGTTTAGTTTCCTTGAATGTTATTATCTTAAGTATGTTGTTATCTTCATTTCATTTCTAATTCACATTCTATTGGCTGTATTGGTTACCTACGGTCTTTGGCCAACACCATCTCTCAACATACTTTTCAAACTCTCAATGCCATCCTTTCTTTTTTGTGAATGTTTTGTCGTCTTACCTAATGATGGAATAGGGCCATGAGATGAGCGTTTCCTTTGTTTAGCGTCCGTGGTTTCTTTTTTGTCGAAATGGTTATTGAAGTATGTGTCTAATGTTGTATTTCTCGTTTTTAGATTTCCGATTTTCTTAAGCAATGTGGAAGAGAATTTATCAGAATTTGAATTATTTCCATCTAAGGACTGAGCAGTTAAAGCTGTTCTGAATTTCGATAAAAGTAATTTAGAATGAGTTTTATGAGTTTCATCTGCCCCTCCGCGCAGTCTATCATCCGCTTCCCACTTTTCAGGGCCACGTTTCTTTTTGAAATGATAGTTGAATTCATCGCGTAAATAATCATTTAAATTATAAGAATAGCTAATATTTTTCTCATCTTTCGTTTCTTTTGCAATTGAATAATATTCCATTATTACGGTGATGAACATATTCAATAAATAAATTACGGTTACAGTACTAAATAATAGGTAAAATGAAGGTCCAAGAATACGATGTACATCAGATAATACCTCATACGTTATATCAGAATTATAACCTATAGTCATTGAAATAAGTGTTATGAAACTTGCAAATGGTGAATAAAACCCCTTAACATTATCCCCCATTGCAAGGTATACAAAGCCTGAGAATGCTCCAATGAAGATTAACAACATAATTACAACACCAATTACAGGCCCTCCACCCCTCATCAGTGTTTGCTCAAATATCTGAAAATAGCGTAAATATCTAAGAATTTTCCAAAATCTAAAAGTAATTGCACACACAAGGAGAGCAATGAGGCACGTCAATAAATAATCTACAGCACATGCTCCAAAAAAACTTACAAAAGTATTGTGTGCAGAATTTTCAAGGTCATGCATTAATGATGAAACATAATCATTACGAAGAGCAAATACAATTACACAAAGAAATGCTATTACACATATTACAACATCTGCAATATTCCACAATTCTGAAAAATGTTCTTTGAATGATAATCGTTGGATTGCTGTTATTTGTTGATATATGAAAAGGCAAGTAATTATGACAAATAAAATAAAGACTAGTAATAATCCTATTTGTGTGCTGTCCAACTTATATGTCAATTGGGACGTGCGAATCTGAAAATGAATAAACGCAATTGTTAATGGAAATGTCAGTCAGAAACATTTAGATACTTATAATGAGCATGTAACAGTTTAGAGTTAATTACTATAAATTATTCAAAAGCAAGTAGCTGAAGCAAGCCCATACTACGACCCTAATCTATTTATCAATTACAGTGTAGATGTATGTTTGAGGCCAAGTCTGATTTTTACTATCTCGCTACGGGGTAGAGAGAAAGTTATGTAATGCTGCGCGAAAAAAATCGCGAATTTTCGGCATTATTGCCGACGTTGATAACGAAGAAGTGGCTAAATCTAAAAACAAATCCTCAAACATGTGGTGTAGCCAGAATCCACATTTTGTGGCTCCTTGATACGAAACACCGATTGACGGCAAAACGTCCATCGGTCTGTCTGTCCGCCTGTGCCACAAGCTTCTAAACCATACGTAGAGTTGTTTCCAAAAATGAACATTCTCTACATTCAACATTATCATCTACATTCAGCATTATCATCTACAACTAGATCAACTCGAAGCTTTGCGATTTTGAAAAAAATTCTTTAAAATTTTGGGGTACAGTTGAACCCCGGTACTCCGAACTAATTGGGGGTGTGATCTGTTCGGATTCGGACTCCGAGACTCGAACTCAGATTCTCAGAGTTTAACGTGCCGGTATCCATACCACTATGCCCCACAAGCGCCGTATGGGACGAACTGGGGCAAAGGCAAAAAGGTAAATGCCCGATTCATGTAAAAAAAACACATCAACAAACAAAATATGTTAGAAACTCCCAAAGCCTCCAGTCCGTTCACATCAATCAGAGAATATCAATTATGAAGAAAATTGTTTGAACGATTTAGGCGCTACCGTTGACCACAGACGAACAGTCAGACGCATGGACGGATTTTGCCTTCAATCGATTTTTCGTTATCAAGAACAATCATAACATGGATTCTGGCTACACCACGTGTTAGAGGAATTTTTTTCTAAATTTAGCAACAGGGTTTATCAACTTCGTTACCAGAGCTCGGCAATAAGAGTTTTTCTGGCGAAAATATGCCGTTTTCTGACGTACGGTTGCATAACTTTCTCTTCTTACGAAGAATTCGTAAGGCGAGAAAGTACTATAAATTTGGAAACAATATGGGATATCACAAGTTGATCCATGGGTACTTATTATATTGTATTTAATTTTCATGTTGATATGGTCTCCTATAGTATTTCAAGTATATCAGTAGAATATATTCCTTTTGCGGCTCTCACAGACAACCAATCTTTATAAATGAGGTCTCTAGAGAAATATAATTTCATGGAGATGTGACGAATTGCATTTTGACTTTACAAATGTGGATCATGAGCAAGTAGGCCTCCAATAGCGGCATATTCTTTGTGTTTTTAAGTCTGAGTATTGAAGGTCTTTGCTCCAGGATGTGAGTGCCTTTATTGGCGGTTAGAAGTCCGTTAGTAGAGTCCTTTAGGGTATTAAATGCCATACCCACGTACGTGGGTATGACATTTGATACGTTTATTACATACCATGCAAAATGTCATTTATCCCATCAGTATGTGCAAATGTGCGTCTACGCAAATAACTCTTAAGGATTGATTGTGAAAGCATTATAGAATACTAGTTACCGTATATGAAGTGTAGTAGTAGCCTGATGGACTAATTTCCACTATTATGCTAATAACGTTGAACAATCTCACATTAGCGTTGTAAATTGTAAATTCCACAGCAATAAATCGTGTCAGGTAATTAAGCCAATCATTATCCAGAATGAAGTCAAGTACTAATCTTGAATTATTTAGTGTTCGACCAAGTTCAGCCACATATCCTCCACCATGATAATATGCAAATTCACCTAGGCAAGAAGAACCGTTGTAAAAGTGAATATCAATAATTGATAGGTATCAATAAAACATCATATCAGCACATGAGTGGTAACTACTGCTTCAGTTGTTTCGAGTAAATGAAAAGTATAAACACTTGTTTTTCCACGAAAAAACGATGTAATAACTATACTATACGCGCAAGTTTTCTTGATATATCACGGCGGGGAGTGGAGGGCTCTGGCTACGTCACGGCTTCAAAGGGCGTACCAACTATGGGCATTAACTTAACTCTCCAAAGTGTGCCACGAGGAATGCTACAATTGTTTTGAAAGTGCAAGGTGGTTATTGGCAGCATTGTAAAGTGGTAAGTGCCGTTCTTAGTTGAACCTAAATATCTCAACGAGCCGTGGTATTCAGTGCTGATGAGAACGAGGAAGTTAGTGTATCAAGAAAACTTGCGCGAGTAATACACGTCCATCTTTCAACATATAAGAATGTACAGAGTCTTAATAATAATAATAATAATAATAATAATAATAATAATAATAATAATAATAATACATTAGCCTAGCATGATAATCCGGAGGGTGAAAAAGTCATTTTAGAAGGGTTATTTTCGCTTTTGCAAGTTCGTAATAAGAATAAAGTTTAAATATACTATGATTACAGATGTGCAACTCGTTTTATTTTCAGGCATTGTAAATTACTTGAAAAACTATTATTTAAAATAGTTTTAATGTGTCGCTAGCTGAATTCGTTTACTACGCCCCGTGAAGTCACGGAAATTAAGTAAATTCGAGACTCGCGGGTTCCTGGTTGGTGACCGGTTAGGAACCCCTGGATCTAACGGCGTCGACCCCCTGGCCGAAGGATAAAAGGATAAATTGATTGCAAAGTGACGAGATTTGACAAATGTAATAAAGGAGGATTACTCCATGTAAACTCTCCCCAACAAAGGTTCAAGAGACGCGTTGCGTTAATGACGTAACAATTTAAAAAATGGTTTGTTGTGATCTGGGCTGTCCGGGTGGACGCCGCGTTACCCATACAACCCAGATCACAACTCGGCCGCGGAAGCCTACAATATCAAAAAAGTTTGTCATCAATCTGATGAATCAAGTCGCAACGATTCATGTAAATGCCAGAAAACTGGAGTAAATCACTGCGTTTTTTCTCGCAGGCAAAACCACAACTTGTGCAACAGAATGGCACACACTTTTCCGTATTAGTTTTTATTTCATTTGGTCACGTCTAGCTATACGAACGTTTCACATACTCTTTCTAATTGCCATCTGTTGCCGCCAAAAATACGTTTTTTTAAAAATTTCTTATTTCTCGGTTTCCTTATAGTAGAGCGCAGATATTATTTTAAGCATATTAAAGAAAAGTAAAACTTGGTCACAAATGGCAAATTTCTTTGAAAAATTTGAAGTCGTTTCTAAGACTTTGACATTTAAGCCCTACTGTAAATTCGAAATTTGAAGCTCGCTTTCTTCACAGACTTTTTTTGAATTTTCGAAAAACTTCATTAAAAGTCATTTGAAGAATATTTACTTACAAATACAACAGTGTATTCTTGGCTATTCGGGATGAGCCGCGTCTCGGTCAATTGTACTGACGCTTAGGCCTTCTTGCTGTGGCCTTCTTCAGAGCTAGACTGCTGAAAATTGATATTTTGCTAAACCTTTATATTTTCATGATGCATATTGCAAAGAATCGTCTCCAATCACACAAACCCTGCATCGAACCTTTGAATTATCCATGCAGTTGGCCCTTTTCGCAAAAATCCCGTCTGTTAAGTATGGGGTCGCGAATATCACCCACACCCTCATGTTCCCAGCCTCCCATCACAGCTTCAAAAATACGACACAGCCTCCCTCGAGATTAGGTGGGAGCTATAACTTCACGCACAGAGTAGCTGACAGAGATCAAGGTGATAGTATTTTGTTTCACAGTGGAGCAATGCATTATCACAAGTGAATATCTTTGAGCCTCTGACTCTTATCGTCGTGCCGGCGATGGAAATTTACTTAAGTCACCAATTCACAGCGACTACAAGATTTTTTTTGGTCATATCTCAAAGTGTGCACTTTCAGCATTGATCTCAAGTGATATTCTGTCATCTGAAGCTACTACCGACCATTGAAGGACAGCATAACGCGCTACTAACGCAACAAATCTTGAAGGTAGCGTGTGACGACCTTTCTCTGCGTAAGCGAGGCACCCCCACGTCGACAATTACACAAAACACGGCTTTGCCGGCAAATCCTCGTTAGAACGATCCCGACGATTGCAACCAATCAATTTGGGAACGCGAACTGCGAGTATTTTTTTTACCAACAGCGAAAGCATATAAGATTTCATCCAATCATTTTATAATATATTTATCCCACTTCAGATCTGTTTCAAATATAAGAAATTGTTATCCCACTTCAGATTATCCCAGATTCCACTTCCCAGTACCTTATCTTACGTACATTTTGTGTTATTCAGGTATATTCTACGTAAATATTGTAGATATTCATGTGTCGCAATATTCAATAATTCTGAATGGGATGAAGCTTGAAACCCTTGGAGATCTCAAAGAGTATTAAATAACGTACTTTTACCACTCTGAGATCTTATCAAACACATACCAACAGCTCACTCACCAATTTGACTTGTTGCGTGCGGCGTCTTCGATGCTGCTGTATCTTCTTACACTTCACAAAATTTCTTTCACTTCACCTTTAAAAGTACGTTAAAGTACGTTGTTTAATACTGTTTGAGATCTACAAGGATTTTAAGTTTCATCTCATTTAGGATTATTGAATATTCCGACACATGAATAACTACAATATTTACGTAGGATATTCCTGAATAACACATAATTTACGTAAGATAGGGAGGTGGGAATCGGATCTGAAGTGGGATTAATATCTTATAAAAGGATTTATCATTAGATGAAATCTAAATATGCGTTAGCTGTTTGTCAAAAACTGCAGTCCGAACTGGCGCGGTCCGTAGACGCAGTGGTGCAGTATCGGGGCGCCATCGGGCGTTCCTCTGTATCAGACCCTCTGCCAAAATCCTCTCGGCGTGCAATTGCCGGAGCAGCGTAATCACTGGACGATGTAAATACACCGGACCAGTCATTACTATTCCTGTCAATTAAGAGACTGTCATGTTCACTGGAAGAAAAGGTTCTTACAATAGACCTCACCTCATATGTCATTCATTGTCATTTGTTGGTTTATTCACATCATTTGTTTAAATAAATCAGCATCCGTCACTTCGGCTCCAAAGTTTTCAACAAAAATATCTTTATGGGACTAGGTTTTACTATTCTATAATATTCTTAAAGTAATATTTTAGTTCTACCATTAGGAAACCGAAAAATTGAGAATTTTTAAAATGTACTTAGGGCGGCGTACACCTGGCAAAGCATGGGACAAGATCGAAAAGCGACCAAACCAAATAAATGAGAAATATAACTACGACGAGAAAGTCTGTGCCATTCAGTAGCAGCCATTAGTTTTATTAATGAAGTGTGTTCATCAAAAACAGATCTTCAAATAAGGTCGTGTTGAATTTTTCAAAAATATTAGTATTTTTTGTGTCCTTGTGCATCAGACATAGTCACTCGCTCCTAATATCTCGTGCTTCGGGAACGCAACATGGGAGGTGCCTCCAGGCATGTGGATGTTGCGTATGTTAGAATTTGTATATTATTTCATGTTTCTTTGTTTATTTCGTACCTTCGAGCTTTTGTTATACGCTTACAAATTAATATTTTAGAAAGTCTGTAACACATATGTGACATATTTGAAATAAAAATTGCTAGCCTTCAGAGAATATGAGATTGGAATGCAAAAATGGCATTCCATACCGCCATTGGGCAGCTGAATGTTTGTGAATTACATCGCATTGTTGTGACATAATTTATCTGTATGAAAATCAGCTATAAATGTGTTGATATTTGCTTCAAAATATTTAATTTTTGCATCGAATGTTTACGATTTGTAATGAGTTTTACATACAATGACTGAGATGTGTTAATTCGGAGAGAAATTGTGGTAGAAGTAGTATTACATAACAATACCATAGGCGAGAAAGTACGTGCTGTTTTATCACCACTAGTTTATGATAGTGCTATTGCTCTTTTTATTTTTGCAACCACTTCACTTCCAGATTCTCTTTTATTATGTGCATACACATTTCTTTACAGTTATAAAGACTATTTAATTGCATGTATTGGTATCTTAGCTAATAAATGTATACATGGGATTGCATACATATCTCATTACATTGATGTATCATACATCATACATGATACATCATACAACATTTTAAAATTGTTCAAGTTCATCTGGATTGAGCATTTTGAGCAGTTATGAAAAAATACACTACTGAATATAATTTGATTGACCAAGCACCAAGATCATTTGTATTTTATCGGACAGTGACTTGCTTCATAGTATTACAACTTAATAACTCTTTTTGGTTTTATTCGCGAATTGACCATCTCGGGACCACCCGAACGTAAAACCCATCGTGGCTCAGTCATTTATCGATTGGTGGACATGAGTTTTATGGAGGGATCCGCATTTTCATGCTGAATCCGTTTGTACACCCGGGATCTGGGGGATGAGGTGAAATGATAATGATGATGAATGATGAAATGGACTATCACGAACGTACAGAGACACACTCACGAACACCGCCATGCCCGAGGCGGGACTCTAATCCGTGATCCTTCGGTCCAAGACCGCCACGGCACTTCTGCCTTAAAAGATTTCGGCTACTCGGATCGGCTTAATATTTTGGTTATTAATTAACCTGGTAATGGTTCTGTTATTAATATTTTGGATTTTAATAGAAAATGTCCAAAGTAACATGAAACATGTATGTAGAAAAATGGCCATTTTAAGGTTTTCGGATCTTGAATTTGAACAGGGATGAAAAACATACACACCAAATGTAGGGTAACTTCCTGATCGTGAGCTCGAGGTAAATACAAAAGCTTTTTGTGCTTTTTGAGGATATGCGGTGTTGCCATCGTTTGACCAGCCAACTTCGTAATCAGATTTATCAGCAGTGTGTTCTTTATACTCAGGTATACACACTAGATGATCTGTAATATGCGCTTTTAGTTCACATTCGTGACCTGCAAAATATTACATGAATTAGTACAAAGAATTGTTGCAATTTGTAATTTCCATTACTTATTGATTGATTGATTGATTGATTGGTGATTCCAGAGGCGTCAATTGCTAAGGTCATTAGTCCCGTATGTGTACTACAAATGTTTTCTACAGAGTTGGCGGTGATCTTGTCTAGCCGGATGGTGAGGTCCGGCACCGACCTGTTAATTCGACCCATTTAACAAACTAGTGTCGAAATTTCTGCCACTGACGAGACTAACGCTAGTTCAGAGGCACTGCAGTGACGTCAGTTGATGCTCTGAGCCACCCTTGCCGTCTCCCTAATCCAGCTCACCTTCATTCAAAGAGGTTCATTGTTGCTGGGCGTTGCACGCGACGCGGGGCGGGAGCGAGTAGGACCGGAGGGAGCGGGCACAGCTGGTGAAACTGCGGGAGCGGAAGGATACCATGGAATGGGCGACGTATAATAAATGAAAAGAAGGCGAGGAGCGGAAGAAGCGAATGGAGAGGGAGGAGCGGCGCAGCGTCAGGAGGTGGGAAGGAGTCCGCGTGGAGGAAAGGCGGAGGAAGCGGGAGGAATAGATAGAGCGGAAGTGGTGATTGGACGGGGCGGGAGGTGCTTGCAGGACGGCCATTGCATTCCAGACAGGGCGTGCGGGAGAGACGGCCTAAGCGTGATGAGCGGGAGTAACAGACAGAGCGGAAGGGGCTGGATGGGAGGGACACGAGTAGTTGGTAGAACGGCCATGGCACGCCAGATAGGCGCGGGTGGGACGGGCAATGCGCGAGCCGGAGGGACAGATAGAGCGGAAGGCGCTGGATAGATAGGATGTGTTTGCAGAACAGCCATGGCAGGCCGTATACGGCGTGCGGATGATATGGTCGAATCGTGATGAGCGGGCGGGACAAATAGAGCGAAGTGTGGGGCGGAGGTGTTGGCAGGATTGCGAAGACAGACCGGTTAGAATGTGCGGGAGAAACGGGCGAAACATACAAGACAATTTACGATTTGGGTCCAACAGGCGGGCATTTCTCCGTAATCGAATGTGTCATTAATACCAGAACCGGTACATAGAAACTTGACGGTAGACAGTAACGGTCACTGAAAAATCACTGTCCTTTGTCCTTTGGGTAGACTTTTTGGCTGAATGGGTGTACTCTGCGTTTTTTTTATTTTCCTGATAACTTCGTGGAGAATTCTAGAGAAGATATTTACGATGATTACGGAACCCCGGAGATTCATCCATCCAAATGTCACCTAAAAGCTTACCCACCCCCAACTCTTGTGGCTCTTATCTCACTACTCTAAGGCATCCCTACCAAGAGTCGGTTGCAGCTTCAAGCTGCGAGATTTCCTTCATGTGTATTCAACATCGGGGTGGGTTAGCTAAAATTAAGTAAATTTACACATAAGGATCAAATAAAAAATAAATAAACAATTATTTCATTTTTTGATGTTATGCTTCTTCTGGTCCTCTACTTACCGGGCTTTATTCTGTGTTGCCTTAACCGCACCACTCCCAAGAGTTGACTATTAAGATCGGCTGTCCAGCTGCTTCGCTTATTAGGACTTTCATCCAGTATGTGTATTTCATGAATTGTTGGAAGAAGTGTGTCATTAAGGTATGAACGCAATCTGACAACAATTGATGAAGCATTGAGTTCTCATAAAATATTTAGAGTGACTCTTTTAAAACATGTTTAAAATCCTGCTTACGTTTCTTCATTGTGAACTAAATGAAGAGGAATTCCATAATATTGTGCATCAATAAACATATCATGAGCACTTTTGGAGCTCATATATCCAAACGAATTTCTGTTCATTGTCGCAAGAACGTATATGATAATTGCATAAATAATAAATATCAGAAGATCAATTGCCATTCCCTGGTAATGAATACGAGTCTTTTCTTTCTCCCGAATGATCTGGAACACAAAAATAGTAATAATACGTAAGAGCCACTTTTACTAGGTCTAAGCTGCAAAAGCGATGTACGCCAAAAAATGATGCAATTTAATTTTTGTTGAATTTTCTAAATTTTCCAAAATTGCTTAAGTCCATAATTTTTCGGCGTCTTTTTCTACAACTACAAAAATGAAGTTCACAATTTACAACATAACAAAATACAATTTTTGTAAATAAGAGTAATTCTCGCAAACGTTTGAAAACGTGCGAAACGAGAAAATTCATAAAATTTCCTCAAATGTCTATAAATTGTTCTTTCGTTTTTGTACAGAGAAAGATAAATGCACTGAAGAACCCGTCATCAACGTTATTTTTATATAACCTTAGATTTTTCAAAAATTACAGAAATATATTTGTTGAAAGTATCTGTGAACACATTAATATTTATATTACATGCGTTTTTATTTTTATTGCATTTGTAAGCTCAAATTATTCATACGGTTTCTCATGATGTTTCTAAAAAACTCAAATGTTTGCGTGAAAAAATTAGCTCAATTTGTGAATTTTCAAAAACCATCAAACATTTTCTCAAACTTGGATCCAAATTTATAAATAGAAATGGGGGTATAGAACCAGACGTTATTCTTCCATGATATTCTTTGAGTCATTTGTCAGTTCTAGTATTGGGTCCAATCAATTGAGAAACTTTATCGTTTCTTTTCCAAGAAACAATTTCCTTAATATAAATATTACATGAAATATAACCAGACTATTCTTTTAATTGAAGCGTTTTGTAAATATTAGGTTCTTCAACGTTTTTTGAAAACTTAGTTAATTTTACTGAAATTGTTTATTATAGAGTGCAATGTTGATAAATCTTTATGAAATTAATTTTGCATTGTTTATATGGAAACTCAAGTCATAGTTGATATGGATCCACGTCATTCAGATATGTAGAGTCAATGTCACAAATAACATTAAAGGTATGTTTTAATTATATTACTTGTTTAGTTATTTTATTACGTATCTGTGATACGTTTCCAATTTGTATATTATAGCGAGGTAATTACAGCACATTACTTGTATACTATATATTATATGACCATCTGCCCATTACGAAACAAATATACCTACAGATATGCAATTTCCAGATAGGTAGATCGGGCGAGGAGGTTCAATAGCGTAGCTGGATTTGAATCAGCTGGATTTTTTTTCTCGGGGTAAGTGAAAGACCACGTTTCTGTTACCGAAGTCGTGGAACGTGATAGCCTTCTTCGGCGCATTGAAAGCGTCGCGGCAGAACTACAGGGACGACCCGGCGGAATTGTGTGCGTAATGGAGGCCATGTGGCATAGATACCGATCTTGCAACCACGCAAGAGGAGGTCATTTTGAACCCTCGTAAAGGCCGTAGTTACACGACGTGAAAATGAGAAATGATGACTGAATACGCAAATAATAAATTATCCTAAATAGCACTTACTAGTTTTTTCTCTCTCCTTTCATATTCATTAGATAAGTAGGTTATAACTACATCAGGGAACAATATTTAATGTTATATTTGGACTACCTTTATGCAAAAACTGGCCGATGACAAGCAACCTATGTTTTTCAAAGATTTGAATAGGGTTCACACTATTTTCTTTTGCACACATGAATAACTTAATGAACTCTATCACTGGGTTCGGTATGTGCAAAGAGGACTGAATCATGCGGTGTATGCAAGTACAGAATCGAGAGAGGTCTACGCAACGTTTAACGTTGCGAAGTTGCTGTTTTCTGGGAGAAGAGCGGTAGTTTTCGTAGAGGCACTAGTACGCATAGCAGCTTGTAAAATGGTGGGGCAGAGCCGGAAAGCTAGCCAAGATTCAAGAGAATAGGAAACTAATTTATACGCGCAAGTTTGTGCCATGCTGTAGCTTCACTACTTCACTTTCGAATCAATGATCCTACGTAAGTTCCTCAGAGAAGCATATAAACCATGAGTTATAAAAGCAGCCATCGTGATCAGCAGGCGACTAACACCGTACGGCTCCAATACAAGAGTCCTGCACGGGCCAGTATATCGCGCAGTGGCATGAAATGCACACCGGTTTGAGACCACGCATCCAGAGATTAGTGGGTTGAAGTGGAAAACATGGCTGATCCAAATCATCGCGCGCGGCGATGGTGTAACGGTTAGCGTATCGGACTGTTATACCCAAGTTGGCGGGTTCAAACCCGATCGAAGCCGTGGGCGAAACAATCCTTCGTACACCTTCCTTCGAAAGGGAAGTAAAGCCGGCTGCCCCATGTTAGTAGATTTACTTGCATGTAAAAGATCCTCAAGCCTAAATGACGCCTCTGAGCTAAATTCAAATCGCCTGTTTCTCGCCCAAGAAATATCTCATTTCTCTGCTAGTTGGTGAAAGGAGCGTAGCAAAATTTGCGTGGTCAGACGGAAGAGCAGGTCTCATGGCCTGAGTCTCGCCACGTAAAATAAGAAATTTAATCAATTCAATTCAATCTGAAAAGTCGAATTAGTTTTTTAAGTTTCTTGGGAGTATTTTATTGGTTTTATGAATAGATGCGACGTAAATGGATCCCTTTTAATATTCCGCATGTGCCTTATTAACTTCAATAAAACAATTTTGAAAACGTGACTTAAAATAAATTCCGCGAGAGTAGATACTTACATTTAAATTATTTCCTTTGTTGCTCCCTCATAAATTTTACTTGCTAGAGACGCTCAGACATAATTCAAACTCTGACGATGCTTCTCATCGAATCGAAAAGGGCAATAACAGTAAACGAATAATAGGTGCGTTTTCTCAAACATTTTCTTTTAGACTCTTCCACGCGCTCTGGGAGAAGATATTAGGGGACCAAGGAATGATTAGCTTGGATGCTAACTGAACAAATCTGAATTACATTATTTTCTAAAAAATTGATAATAAAATTAAGAATATCTGTTTCAACACATCAAATGCATGGGAATTGAGAAAAAAGCTTACAGGTATAACTTTGGAACTGAGGGGACGATATTCTTGTTTTCGATGCAAACTCTTTATTTCTTGTTCCGTATGAGGATTTTCAACAATTGGCAGCAGCAAATGGCCTCGAAGCAAATCCATATCGTAAGGATGGATCTGAAATCACAAATGAATGTAAATAATTCAACTGAAGTTGTAGATATTACGAAATTATAAGCGACTGTGTTAATGCCATGATCTTTTCAAGCATGTTTGAAGTTCAAACGTTTATTACACTGAAATTTATAATTTCATATGTTTGTGATTTTTAGATTTAGTGAATAAGAATAAACAGAAGTGATATTTAAATCATCATACTTGGAATAACTATACAAACGGAAATACTAACACAGGTCTTTGATAAAAGCTATGTTTTTTCTTATTGGAATGGATTTTGTTAACAAAATTTGGTTACGTAGTAGATTGGTTTCCAATTTTAAAATAAACATTTTACAATACGTTACACTCGCAGTACACTGAGTTGAAGGCCCAGAAACATAACATCCCACTTTACCTGGGAAGAAAGAAAGAAAGAAAGAAAAAACAACAACAAACAAACAAACAAACATAACCACCAGTAGCATGTGTGGTGACGGGCTTAGTTTGGGATGTTATAAAATATAGAAAGTTTCAAAAAGTTGGCTATTAAGTTTCCTTACACAGATTTTCGAAGTAGTTATAGTAATGTCCGTATTGGCCTTCTTGCCTTAATATCGTTTTTCTTGTCTTCGACGTTCCGCGAAACAAAACCCTTTATCAATAAATCACAAATCACGCACGCCGTCTACGCCGATGCCTGCAGTAGATAGCTTTACATAACGATATCTCTATTCGTATCCGGAACTTGTCTTGAGAATTCAATTATCCAGGTTTTGTTTCGTAGTGGGGGCTCGTGGGTGTTCAAACGTTCGCATGTGCACCCCCCCCATTTAATTCGGTGCAATTTCCCTTAAACATCCCTTAACAAAAATTGAATTGAATTGAATTAATTCATTATTTGGCGAGACTCGGGCCATCAGGCCCGCTCTTCCGTCTGACCACGCAAATTTCGGTACGCTCCTTTCACCAACTAGCAGAGAAAGGAGGTATTTCTTGGGCGAGAGGCAATTTCAATTTAGCTCAGAGGCGTCATTTAGGCTTGAGGATCTGTTACATGCAAGTAAATCTACTAACATGGGACAGCCGGCTTTACGTCCCCTCCGAAGGAAGGCGCACGAAGGATTTTTTCGCCCTTAAAAATACAGGACTTCGATCGGGTTTGAACCCGCCAACTTGGGTACAATAGTCCGGACAAGACCTCTCAGAGCGTTTCCGAAACATGGTACTTCAAAACACGCGCCGTTCGGAGCCTGCGAGTGACAGTCCGCCGCTGATGCCCTTCGTGACAGCCAGCCCGAGCACACTCAGCAAGTGCGAGCGAGCAAAGAGGCGGAACAAGAGTGGCTTATGGACGGTTGGAGCACCCAATCGAATGAACAATAGGTGCCTGGCAGCACAGCCTTCGACGCGGCATCACCCGCACAGCCAAGATCATGCACGTATCAATAATAAGTTTTGGTAACAATCAGCTTCGAATTTCTGGACAATTGCCGTTTATATTTGTTGTAGGACTATCATTGTAAATAAATAGCAACTCTTTAGAGGTCGTATGGCTGTCGCTTGCTTCGTTACACAACTACAAATAATGAATTTGAATCAAGCAGAGCAATACAAATGTATTATCCGCAGAGGCGGATTAACATCTTTGACGCTTGTAAGCACGTCAAAAATTGCAGCCTTTTTTTTCAAATGAGCCAGAAAGAGGATTATCTATAATAACAAGTACAATATTGTTCAAAAATTGGACAGACAGGTTTTTGCCAAAAATTAAAGAAGATTTAATTAATAATGTAGGCATGCCTAGTTTCTCTAGGGGGAAATCAATTAATAATTTCAAATATAGATTTAGTCTAGAAAATTAATTAATCATGTTTGTGTTTTGGGTAGTTAATGCTTTTAATATATCCATTTTTTCCTTCCCATTGTGT
>BOPP01000015.1:4698832-4794781 GCA_017312745.1 Gryllus bimaculatus | reverse complement strand
ACATGCATCTAGTGAGAAATCACGACCTTTTTAATGGATTCCCTAAATCAATAAAATTACTAGTTAATCCTTTATGATTGAGCTTGGATGCAAAAGTGTTTGATCAATCTCAGACTCATCTTTTGAAGTTGAGTTGTTTGCTTTAAGAGTACATTTGTCTGCTAGTTGTGATAAAATATTGCAACCGCCAAATCTCGTATAGCATTGGTCAAATTTAGGTTGATAAACACTTTTTTCTGATGCTATTTACCTCCAAATAATATCTCTCTATTATTATATTGTTACTTTGTAATGTTACAATGTAGTTATTTAAGATCCTTCAACTATTATGGCTCTCAATTAACCACATGTTCTTACTAATCGTAAAAAGACTATTGTATCACACATCACTTACAACTTTAGTTATGCTGAATCAAAAAGTATGTTATTGATAATTGTAAGCCCAATCGATGTATAATTAAGTCAGATTATGTAATCTACAATACCTTCCAATGTAGATTCTTAATTAAAGCCCGGTAAATGACACCATTCCTCGAAACTATTGAAAGATTAACTGAATAATACTGCATTTATCGAGTGAGTTAAAAAAGGTGCTGACTTATTCACTATATAATTTTGTACATTACACATTTTCGTTCACTACTGACATGATCCTTCTCCCCACGATACTTTTCTATTTAAATTTTCCTGGGATGGCAGACCCTGTTTCCGCAAACAACCGTGCATTACAACTTTTAATAAACAAGTTATAAATCGGGCGCGACTGTCCTCAGCGTGCTGCAGAGTCACACAATCTCGTCTTTTCGAGTAGTTCCAAAACGCGCCTTCCCTCTTCCCATCGTCTCCTGCACGCAAGTTTCTCGGGATAGAGAAGTAATCAACAGTAAATTCAAGCATGTGGAATTGCTTATTTAATTCACTCTAACTTTCCAATTCCGCATTGCCAGCTGCTAGTTCTCTCCTAAACCTCTTTCGTAGAAATGTAAAAACCGCCTCCTGTAGCCACTTGATAGCATCCTCGCCAACCTATCGCCTGCAATGCAGCGTGTCCTTCGAAAGAAAACGACCGTTGCGCGACTCCAAGTTGACGTCTGCGGGATACGCCTCGAAACGGCCACCGGCGAGAATGCTATACACGCGGGAGTGTTTCCATTACGCCGGCCCGTCGATAGCCGCCGAGTGGGCTCGTCCCTCTATCATTTCCTGCTCGCAGCGCATCCCGCGGACGGTTTTTTTTTTGCTGGGCGCGCGCGCGCGCGCGTTTCGTCAGTGCCCGCGCCCTCGGGCGCCACCGCCGAGAGACGAACCCTGTTACTTTGGTCGCGGCGCGAGCGACCAATCAGCGATTCGTCGCGTGGACCGTAGTGGGCGCCCGCCGGCGGGGCACCGCTTCGCTTGGTTTGCTCCTTGCCATTGGTCGACCGAGCTGATTTTCTGCGCACTACGAAGTTTATTAGCTGCTCCAAAAGGCCTTCAATTATGGGGAGGGAGGGGGATCGGGTTGTTGCCACATGTATGCACTGCGGCAAGTCACGCTTCAGACGGAAAAGCATCCCATATAATTATTGATAGACACGTTTAACATTTTTCTGAGCAATTGAGACGATAAATATAAGTTTTTATTTCCTAGATCATCCAGAGAAATAAAAGTAGCCTTATTTTTCCATTTTGTAAACTTAATCCTATAAAAGTAAGGTTTCCATAACATTGCCTAAAGCTATGTTTTTGCTTTGCAGGCGACTCGCTTCTCGTTTTTTTATCTGTGGTAATCTTATTTTAAAGTCAGCCTTGAATAAACATGAAAAACAGTACCTCCATTGGTTTATTCTATAGTTCCATATGAAAGTATTTATCTGCGCTAGACAAGTTCATCAACAAAAATAAACATTTAAACAATAGATTTGCCCTAGCTCGTCTCCTTCAGCACGAAGAATTACTGTTGAAAAGTATTGATATAAGTACATTTTAATAAATTTACCAAGTTTCAAGTAGGTTACTTGCAGTTTAACCAAAACAAACTAATAAATCGTTGATCTAATTTGCGTTAAGCCTAAAAGCAATACAGAACTTCACGGCCATTTCAACATTATAGCTGCCTTAAATCCCCCCTACATTTTTTTTACCTTCTCGCACACTACGTAGTATAGATTTTCCAGCAAAAAAACAATTGGTAGTCCTTAGCTACGACACGAAGAAAATTCGCGTACCTATAGGTAGCAAATACTTTCTATATTATGTTTTATAGAGAACATTTATTTGACGGCAAAATGTCTCCGTCATTGCGAACAGCGGAGTAGCGAACGCGGATGTTGAGTTTTCTCCAAAACTGATAGTCCCGAACCGAATTTCTGGCTGATGTCGCGGCCTCTGAATTTGAGATCTATATTATGTTATAATGTGAGGGGCTTTACATGAATGTACATTTACAAGTTCTCAAAAACGAATCAACATTTTTATTAACTTTGCCTCTTATAGCGATAAAGAGCGCTTAACAATCTGGTGCAAATCTCAGTTTGGTAAAATAAATAAATTTCGAAAATTGAAAAAAGTTGAAAATTCGCCCTTCCTTCAACGTTAGTAATCAAAGATACCGCATTTTTCCTCTCAATAAATCTGTTCAAAATTAACTTGTAAACGAGGAGATGTCGCATTAAAACAACAGTTTTCGGTAATTTGAGGTTTGAGAAATATTTTTGAAATATTTTTTAAACATTTTTTCCTCAAAAAAACCGCTCCAAATTTTTTCAACGTTTTTTTAGGGATAGTCTAATTATACTACAACAAAGACATAAATGTCACTTTATGCTATCCCATTTGGCTTATCCTATATTAGATTACCGTATTTGTTTACTATCTGTGACGCATTGATATTTAACATTACCAGCATTTTGTATACATTTTTGCATTTTGTGATTTCAATTGATGCCCGTATAAAGTTTTGCGAAAACTTTACAACATTCTTAAAATGAGCTCAAAAACGTCGAATTTCAGAAACCCTTAAACGACATTCTCAAAGACTGCTTTATTAAAAAAAACTGTCGCGGATAGTCCTAAATGCATTAAATACAACACATTCAAAACACGTTTCTCAACGCACCAAATCTTTTGACTGAAAAAGTTGCTTTTAAGGACTGTGTTTACTCTTCAGAAACCTGATGAGTGACCGAAATAAAAGTTTCTGCTGCAAAGCATTTAGTTTCCTTGCCTACCCAAATAACAAGTCAAAGCCAGGGACTACAAACCTTAGCATGCTCTATTTATAAGTCTCGGTATTTCGTGAAAAGATACCAAGGAATTGTGACCAGCCCCAATTACAGCGCCCTTCAACATCAAAAATTATATATCAGCCCAGAGCAGAGAAAAGCTTAACTGTCAGAGAAACAACTGTAGACACAATATTAAAATTACTCCCAAGAATACATTCAGATTGTCAGTACGTATAACAGAATACATGACAAAAGACTTGTCGATTAAAAGACGATACGAAGGAAGCGCAGCGATATGCCACAAACTGACTTGGTTATGGTGCGCGCCCAACTCTTACGACAGAGCAGCGCCGTGCAAAGCGAGGCGGCGAAAAGGCGTTTTTTCCGAAAGAAGGAGGAAAAGCGCCCGTGCGGCGGAGTGAGTGGGGCGGAGCGGGTCGCAGCGCCACGGCAATGGCCTGTGTTCCAAAGTACGCCGCAACACCGGCGGCAGTGGTCGCGCTATTAGAGGCGGTAGTTAGAATCGGCGGCGGCGGCGGCGGCGGTGCGGCCCGCCGTAAGTAGAGCTGCTGCTCTGGCGCTGCCCACCGCCCACCCGCACTCGTCCCCGAGTCTGCCTCACCACAGCCTCCGTCCCGACACATCGCTGAGCAAATGCAACATTGCAAGCAAAAAAAAGCTTCAGCTTCGTATTTTGCAAGCATACAATTTGATTTCATGAGATTTTCGTTAATTGTTTCCGGGCACGTCAATGTAAGGCCACTAGTCTCGTTAAAAGTAGTTTAGTGTTTTAACCTCAGGTGGTGACGGTGTGTTCCCCCGCCTGTAAGGTGAGACGACGCCGCCTACACGTATTGTTTACTTCGTCGTCAGTTTTACCCTCCGATATATAACCAGCGACGCCACCGCACGCACAAACACGCGCTAAGCTCCCCGACCTTTGGACCTTGTGGCTGGGTCAATGTAAGTGTAAGAAAGACAGCGAACAAAGATGAGGAAGAAACATAGTGCCAGTTAGTGCTCTCTTTTAAGTAGTTACTGCGCCAAATTGCTTCCAAGACTGCGGCAAAAAGTTGCTTTTACTCATCCATATTTGTTTTGTGAAAAAAAAATGAAAAACTTTACACGACATACAGAGGCGAAGTATAATTTACGGTTTACAACGTACAGCATTCATGCAATATAGTAACTCAAACATTTTGTGTTGCTATTCCCAGATGTCGTTGGCCCTACCCGCATGAACATGGTGTAGTTGCTTCAATTCATGGCACGCATCTCCACGTGTATTCATACTTTAAGTATCACACTAGCTATTGGCAAGCATAACCTCTCTGCTTCCATGCCCTCTAATGTCATACCCCGCTTTTACAAAAGTTGGCTAAGTCGGTCACAAGTATACCCACACTTCCAGAGCACATTTCCAGAATTTTCAACATATCTGAAAAAATCCTCTAATAGACGAAAATTAGTTAAAAAATTTAACAAAAAGGAGTAATTTCAAATCGAGAAAAAAAAAACTGTTAAAAAAATTGAATCTTTATACACCGAGGTTAATTGCTCGCTCTGCGCCACACTACGAGTCAAATATATCTGGTTACGTCATTAAGTAAAGATCCACAAACTAATCATTCACTCTAATGTCTTCCCACTTTACCATGAAAATAAAACAACCAATGAATATTTAATAAAATAATATTTTATACGTAATTTTAATTTTTATTTGAGATTATCATTATTTAATTAACATTAATGAAACAACAATTTTTCCCACACACCTCCCGACAAAGAAATTGTCCTCTCTATAGTCCAGATTCCCAACTTCTCTCATTTACAGCGCCACCTACCCAAGCTCGCTTTCTGCGCCCATCTCTATAAGTACTCTTTCTGGCACGGAAGACAGCAACGAAGGTTTCCTTCCCATGATTCTGAATCACATATGCCTCAAGGATACATTTTCTTGTACATACAGTACTACCATTCACACACACACACACACACACACAGCGTGTGGAACGACACCCCACAGCCAGCCCAGCCGACACCCCAACCACCGCCAACATTTTTCCAGAGCAGAGTGCTATTGCAAGCCTCCGCTCCTCGCCCTGGTCCCAGTCACCGCTGAGACCGCAGAGCCGAAATGAGAGGAATCAGCAATTTGGGGAACAACGGGACATTTAGTGGGAAGTAACGCCAGACAAAATTAGACTCCTCCACAGAAATTCGAACCACTTGGCCAAGCTTTAAGTGTACTGAAACCGCTAAAAACATATTTAAAAAAGCCTTTTTTTCTGTCTATTAAGTTGTTGTATTGAATGCACATTCTTGGGAAAAAATAAAATAAAGCAAGAAAAGCACCAAAATCATAAAAGATAATAAACCGAAATGCGGTTCCTTGTTTAAAATTCTGCGCTGTTATAACATTATCGAAGAAAAAAAGTCTTTCACGAGAAATGAAAAAATAGCTACGAATTTAACAATTCCCGGAGAATATTCTACCTGTACGTCCCCTATTAATAATCCTCGTGCTGTAAATCTAATCATAATGTCAATATTTTCGAATCATTAAGCCGAAATGCCATGTCACATAGCCGAAAGAGGAGTACAGTCGACTCATTAAACCAGAAAAAGTATCCTAGTAACGAGTATTGCAAAATAATATTTAAGTGATCAGAATATGATTCCACAGTAAAAGCTGAATGCTTTCGGAAAACATTCTCAGTAAATGATTTGAACTATATTTAAAATTCTGTTGTTCTGAACCCTACTATAATAATTGATATTGACATTTGCTGCTCGTTTCTGAGTATTATTACGTTATTATCAGGACTAAAAATCAGACAATAGTGTGTATAAAGCGAAATCAAGCAAAAATCAAAGTTCATAATAAATAAAAACCACGCACCTGTATAAATTAATGTTTATCAAGTGAATACATTATGTTGTTTTGTTTTCCACACTTGAAAAATATTTTAAGCCGTAATGAAGATCAAATACCAGACCGAAAACCCTCATGGAACGATGTTTTTCTAAATTGTTCATCCAATGACATTTCGTCAAGGTTTAGCAGCACGTAAGAAATCACACGCGTGAAGAACCTTTGACTTACATCACACATTCCTATTACATACACTAAAACAAAATAGATATGGTAATATGATCTCTAGGTCCCCTCCACAAACTGAGGTAATCGCAAATTGGTGAATTGGATGGTGAGTCCAACCAACCAGACTCTTAAAGACGGTGCCTCAACACTTACCGATACTCTGATTCGAAAATGTACTCGTACGCCATTTTTGACGTTTCGGAGAGATGGGTGTCTTGAGACTTAGTTGTTAACTCGCCACACACTGAACAGAAAGTATTTAGAATTTACAGAGCCTAGACATCCTGAGTAGCTATAAAAAAACACGCGAACAACGCCACAAATAATATTCTTCACTCTAGCCTGATTAATGCACCTTAAGAACAGATGTGTGGATCCACTATCGATTGACTAATGCGACTGCAACTTCCTTACCCATCTCCGTTGCTAACTCCCCGTCACCTCTCTACTCCCAACATTAGGCAATAATTTTTCCTAAAGTAACATAAGTGCCACAAACAACATAAATATCGCAGTCGAGCGCAGATACAATTGCGTCTCCAAAAGAAAGTTTGGTGATAACGAAAAAATAGTTTTCACCAGTGTCATCAAGACTGAACTACATAAAAAATCACATTTTTTGTTCTGGCAAAATTTCATGTCGCACTGTGTAAGCTGCCATATCAAAATATCCGTGTTTTAAAACAAAACTCCAGGAGAAGATGTTTTTTCCTTAAATGCTAGACGATATTAAAACTATTAAAACAGCATTACGATCTAGAGAAATTATGATCTCAAAAAAAATATTAATATGTATTTATTTTAATAATGATCTAGTCATCGCCATAATTATCGCTAACAAAAAGGCGCCACAAACAATTCACATATGTGCAACCATTTCCCCACGACAGAAATTACTTCATCGTCGTCACCCACAGTGGCAGCTATCACACCGTCTTTGGCTACGTGTTTAATTACACACCTGAAAAATGTTTCACAGTTTACTTCCCTAATTGCTTTCATAATTTATCAGCGCATTTAACGACGGAGAGAATATTAAAAAGGTTGGCGTTAATTTTACGGCTTGTGGGCGGCATCTATGTTTGAGAATTTGGCCAACGGCAGCCTTAATCGTCCCCGCGTCATTAGACGGCGCCGGCTCAAACGACGCGTGCGCGCGGTCATTCCCCTCGCACGCGCGCGCCCGCCACCGATGTCATTTTAAACAAACACATCTTCGGCGGACAGCGCGCGCCCTCTTGCCGTTAATTAAAATTTAAAAACAGGCCCCAATCTCGTCTATCGACGCCGCCGATCGTGGGCGGCGGAATGCGCGACGCGCGCGCGCGCGCGGACGGAGCGCGTGAGGTGGGGTGGGTGTCATTGGTGCTCCAAGCAATAACGGCTCGCCGGAGGAACGTGACGTGTTAACAAGATGGAAAGATAACTGATGAGCTAATCTTTGATACATATGTCTACGCCGCGCCTCCGCCGCCCGCCCGCCGTGCCGCCGCCCGCCGGCCTGCCCGCCCGCCCGCCGCCCCGCCGCCGCCGCCCGCCCCCTGCCCCCGCTCGCGGCCGCCCCGCCCGCCGCCAGAATCCCGCCGCGCCCGCAAACGCCGCGACACCGCCGCCCCCGCCGCCTCCGCCCGCCCGCCGACCCGCCGCCACGACCGCCCAGCACGACGCACAGCCGCCGACCGCCACGCGCCGCGCCGCGCCAGCCACAACGCCGCACTGCCCGCCTGCCGGCGCCCGACCGCCCGACCGCCGCCCCCGCCGCCCGACCAGCCAGCCCACACACCGCCCACGCCGCCCGTCGCCGCCGCCCTGTCGCCGCCGCCCGCCGCCGCGCCCGCCTGCCGCCGCCCGCCGCCGCCCCTCCCCGCCGCCCCCGCCGCCGCCGCCCGCCGCCGCCGCCCGCCGCCGCCCGCCCGCCGCCGCCGCCGCCGCCGCCGTCGCGCCCGTCCCGCCCGCCGCCGCCCCCCCCCTCTCAGCCCGCCGCGCCCGCCGCCGCCCCCCCGCCCGCACGCCCGGCCGCCCCGACCCCCGCCGCCGCCCCCGCCGCCGCGCCGCCGCCGCCCCCCCCCACTCTAACAACCGCTGCCCCGCCGCGCTACTGCCCATCGTCGCCCCCTCCGTCACACAGTGTATTAGCAGCCGCTTAATGAAAGCCACCCGGGTCTTGGGAGGTTAAAAGTGGCAAATGAGCGGATCCTCCTCTGCTCGCCGCCCATTAGCTCGTAAGCTTTTAATAATCCGCGACCAATCTAAAGCCGTATTACATTCTGCGTCGACGCGCCCCCCACCTGTCCCCCACTTTCCCTCCACTCATAGCATCTCACCACCCCTCCCCTCGACCCCCGATTTATCCAATCCCCTCCCCCCTCTCTCCCCACTCTCGCGCCTCCTTCTCCGCTCCTCCTTACCTCCTCTTTAATACATTCGCCGCCGGTTACCCATGTTCCAATGCCATTCTCGTTTACTACCTAGGCCACCAGTCTAGCTTACACCTTTCTCGCCTCTTTCTCTATCTCTTACATTCTTTCTACTACATCTATTAAAGCCCTGCTCATTCTAACTCGCTACGGGACTGAGTCTTCGAACTTCTCAAAGCCGAGCGCCTCTTACCCTTGCCACCGGTGCGCAATCACACCGGGACGGCCCAATACCTTTCCTTTGCTTCCCCACCACCAGTAGACACCCCTAATGTTTTTTCTCTCCTGAGTCCCTTCCTCCATCTTGTAACACCACGTCACGTCCCCCGAGCGGACGCAACCCGACGGCGATCGACGAGCCCGTTTGCCTTGGAGCCCAACCAAGTGACCACCCACCCCCCACCTCACCGCTTCCGTCCCGCCGCCGGCGCCCCGCTCCGCCGCGTCGCCCCCATTTCCGCCCAGCCCCAACGAAGGCGCGTCCGGATAAACCCCGTTGGGGCCTGGGAGAGAGGGCTGACACGGCAACATAAAAGAAAAGAAGATTAGGAATACTGTCACCTAAAATAAAAAACAAAAAAATAAAAAGCGGGAAAACAAAAAAAAAATAACAAAAAAAACGGATAAGACCAAAAAAAATAAAAAATATAATGGTGTCGGCATCCTACGACTACATACCAAAATCCCGGTATCTCGCAAAAGAGGCAGGGTGATTCTGTGTAATTAAACATAAAAAAATACAGGAAGAGGATTAGGAGAGAAAAAAAACAATTTTTTAGGTAAACCTGGGGAATGTGATAGACGGCGGCGGATGGGGCGGCGTGCGGAGTAGGGAGGAGAAAAAAAAACAAAGTCCGGAGCTGCTCCTTTATATTTTACGTGGCGAGATCGGGCCATCAGGCCGCTCTTCGTCTGAACACAGCCTGAATTTCGCGTACGCTCCGTGTTCACCAACGTCAATTTCTTGGGTGCAGAAAACAAGGTGATATGAAATTATAGCTCAAAGGCGTCATTTAGCTGGAGAATCTTTTACATGCAAAGTAGAATCTACTAAATGGGATAGCGGCTTTACTTCCCTCCGAATGGAGAGGCGCACGTAAGGGAGGGTTTTTTTATTTTTTGCCCTTAAAGAATCACTTGCTATCGATGCGGGGGTATTGAACCCGCCAACATTGGGTTACAATTAGTACCGGACAAGACCTCTCGAGCGTTTCCGAAAACAAATGGTACTCAAAACACGCGCCGTTCGGAGCCTGCGAGTGACAGTCCGCGCTGTGCCCTTCGTGAAACCAGCCCGAGCCACTCAGCAAGTTGGCGAGCGAGCAAAGAGGCGGAACAGAAGTGGCTTAGTGGGACGGTTGGAGCACCAATCCGAATCATAGAACATAGGTGCTGGAAAGCAAGCCTTCGGACAGCGCTTCGACGCCACACGCCTGCCAAGAGATCATGCACGTATATAATAAGTTTAGGTAACAATCAGTATCGAATTTGGACAATTGCCGCTTTATTTTGTTGTAGGAAGCCTATATCGATTGTAAATAAATAGACACTCTTTAGAGGTCGATAGGCTAGTCGCTTAGCTTCGTTACACAACTACAAATAATAGTATTGAATCAAGTCAGAGCATAACAAGATGTCATATACTCGCAGGGCGGATTACATCTTTGACGCTTGTAAGACACGATCAAAAAATTGCAGCCTTTTTTTTCAAATGAGCCAGAAAGAGGATCTATCTAATAATAACATAGTACAATATTGTTTCAAAATTGGACAGGACAGAGTTTTTGCAAAATTAAGAAGATTGAATTAATAATAGTAGGTGCCAGTTCTCTAAGGGGGAATCAATAATTTCAAATATAGCATTTAGTCTAGAAAAAATATAAATTTCATCGTTTTTGATTTTTGATAAGGTAGCTATATGCACAATATTAATTATATATACCATTGTTTCTTCCTTCTAATTCTAAAAATTTCGTTCGATGCTTACATTAACACTAGAAAAAACGGATGAAATCCAAGATCAGCCATATTCAAACAGATTACCAAAATTACATGAATTTTAATATGTATAATTTCTCATGTGTATAATATACTTAATTCACATAAAGTTTAGAAATTTATTAATACAAATTTAGTCCACAATTTTTGCCGCCTCTAATATTTTGCCCCCGTAGGCAGATGCCTACTGTGCCTATGCGAAAAATTCGCCCCTGATTATCCGCCACATGCACACGTTCATATTATTTCCTATCGTCTCCTCTATAAGACAGCTCAAAACATTCAAGCATCGACTAGCAAGGTCTTATCTTAATCGGCACACGGTATCAATGTGGCCCGCGCATGCGCCAGATGTCATACCCTCACCGTTAAAAAACTCCCTGAAAGATGACAGTCGGGTAGGAGAACCGAAAAGGTAGCACTCAAAAGAAAGGGGAACTAACTAGTACGAGAATGTGAAGTTTTGTAACCACTAGTTTTTGTCTGGAGATGCAGGACTCACAGAGTGCCTTCTTATTTAGTAGTAGCTTACTAACAGGGTTTTGTGCCGATGGTTTCTTACATGTTAAAATCCATCATAATTCTCTTACACACATAGAAGATTATTTACGAAATTTTCATTTTCATCGCAAAAATTATTGGGAGCCTTATTAATCTGGTTTGCCCTAGGTATCCCAAAGCGCCTGTGATTATTGCAATGTAATGCACAGGAAATCAACCGGAGAGCGATTTTGAAATGGGAGTTTCCTTTATAAGTTGAGGCTTTTTGAAGCCCCAACTTAATTTGGTTCTCTTTTTCAAATGAGGTTTATCGCGCTCAGTTTGACAAAAATATTTTTTTATTTAAGTGAGTGCTGGAAGAATAGTTTAAAGACAATATGAAACTATAATTCTCAAAATGTACTGTCCCAATGTACTGTCCCAAAAGCACAATTTAATTTATCCGAAAATAGTAGAATTTTTAAAAGACACGTAGTTAATGTGATGCTTTATGGTTGTGTTTGTAGAATGTAATTCTATTTTTCAAGCATGAAGAGTACAACTTATAAATATAGAACGCACCTTTAAATAGAATGTGAAGACAAGGGTTATTACAAGTACTTTTAGGGGTTCAATAAACACAATACTAAAAAACATAATTGCTAGAGCAGTTAATATCCAGTAGTAGCTATTCTCGCTTCCAAAAGATAATCCACAAACTATTATTAAGGATGAAGATAGTATTATGAGTGCTGTGCATATTGCCCTGAAAATAAGGTAAAGAGATCGTATTAGTTAAATTGGTTATCTTAATTACGCATTAAAATAATTCTAAGAATAATAATTTTATAGTATGGAATTATAATTGTGAATCACTTATACAGTGGTTCTTATGCAGTCATTTTGCTTTATGCAGGTTTTGACGATACCGATTGTTATGTTTTAGTACAGCAACATTTTTTCACTATTTTCTAATATGCACAAAAATGCAGATCATTCGCAATTAGTTCTGTCGCAATATCTTTTATAACTACTTGTGATATTCCCCCGGATTTCCTTAACATTTCCATATTTTTCTCCCTGTATTTTTTAAGATATTAATATACTTCACAAACAGCCTAATTTGTGTTCACGTCTACTTCTCCAATTTCTCTATTAGTCGTTTTGTATGCGAATCTAACATTAAAAGGCGACTTTTTGTATGATTATGTGAATAAGGTGTTATTTATGTTTGAAAATAATGTTGTGGGCCACATTCATTTGAAAATCAGTATTATTGTACGCATATTTAAGAACGTAAAAGACACAGGTTGAACATGAGAACGTTCATTCATTTTCTAGCATTACTCAGTTTTGTTTTCTCCATAATCACTTGAAATTCTTCACGTTTAATAAGTTCCGAGGCAATACTGTTCGTAGATTTTCGCAAACATATTTTTAAGAAAACGATAATTCGAATCAAATCTGCAGCGCGATTCACTTGGTAATTCAATTGTTCACTTAAAGATGTCAACATCTGTGTTACCAACGTCGTGAAATTATAGCGTATTAAGTTAAAATGTCTTTGGGTACTGGTGTTTAATCAACGCCACCTACATAGATCGATTTAGGACGCGTTGGTTTAATTCCGGCATTATCACTAAGATTGCAGCTTCAAAAAACACGTTTTTAGAAATTTATTTAAATCTTCTAGCAAGATCCGAAAACAAATTACCAGTTCCCATCAGGAGACCGAGACGCGTTGAATGACACGTCTCGATAGGTGCACGGGAAGTGGCCTAGCCGCCAGTGACGGAATCGCACACACACGCTCAATCGCACACTCAAGAGTTTTACTTGAATACTGTATAGGGATTATATTATATTATATTATATTATATATTATATATTATATTATATTATATATTATATTAATTCTTTCTCTTTTTGCTCAGTTACTAAATCGAAGGGGTCCCAAACTGTTGGGTGGCTAGCGTCCTGAGTTGTATTCTACTTACGTTAAAGTTGATACATTACCATGCAACGTATTTGGTCCAGAAAGGTAAAATGAAGGGGTAATAAAATTCTCCTTCTTCTGGTTTTTGTTTCAAGTCGGAAATATCAGTTGGGCGAGAAAAACACGTAGTTTCTATTGAGGCATGGGTTTGATTCAATGGGTCTACAGGAAGAGAATAGAAAATGATACTTTGAAATGTGTTGAATTTCTTTTCATTTTCAAAATCACTGTAAATGCAGTGTGATTCATTGTTCACTTTCCTTTGAATTGATTCCATTTTATTCACATTATTAACTTCTGACTTCCTAAACAGAAAATATTACAGTAAATAACAATTTACGTAAGTAGTTTGATTATTTTTGCAAAATTATTTTAATATAAATGCGAATACCTGAAAAGAAATATCAGAAAGCAGTTTAAAGGCAGTGTAACGAAAGAACTTATGAATCCAAAAATCAAAATTTTTATATTACGAGTCAAGTCAACATCCAAGTTGATAATGAGCTGATCATCTGTAGACAGAAACAATCGTGGGTTGCTTGTTCAGTAACTTACATTTAAATTACGAACTAAAAAATTCACCAAACTTTAAAAGTTTTTCAACATTACGAAGCACGACTTTGTGGCTTGCGCACATTTATATGATCTTGTATGAACTTCGTTTGTGGATACATGGATGTATGTGTCTATTTACACTAAATATTTAAGCATAATGGGTAATGTTATAACGTACAAACGTAATGGGTAATGTTGAAAACTATCGCATTCAGATCATATTAATTTTACAGAAACTGTTAAGCTCTTTTGATGGAAAAGTGACATATTTCAAACAAAATATTTCTGCCGAAGAAATATTTTAATGTGAGCGGTAAGCAATGAGCTTGACTCTGTTGTGGTGCGCAAAGCCAATGAGTCAATCGCCAATGAATCAATCATAAGCCAATGAGTCAATCGCATGCCCGGCTCGCCGCTCAGCGCAAAACATGCACTTCGACAGAATTTTGGTAATCCCAGGGAGTAATGCAGTCCTCCCCTCCCAAACACACACACATACACACCAACTTAAGGTAGAGCCTGGAAATATGGGAATGAAATTAAAGAAATTTATAGTCGGTATCATGTTAGTTTTTTAGGAGCCGCGGTGACTCAGTGGTAGGGCACTGGCTTCTTGACCTGAAGGACCCAGGTCCGAAACCAGACATTGGTTGGGATTCTTATCCGGTGATTTCCATTCATGGCAGCACTGAGGTCGATTCTGCCTCCTTTCCCAGCGAGTGCTAGGATATATCCTGGGGTGAAGCCTGTCGGAGCGCTCTGCTCGCCTCACAACCTCCTCCTTGTGCCGAAGGCGACGAATACAAGGTGGAGCCCTACTTTCATCTCCCTCTTGGGCCACATCGGTCTCTCTGCCTTTGCACCGGGGAACCTTTTACTTTACTTTACTTTACTTTACCATGTTACATTTATGATGCTATTTAAAAAAATTATACAAAATAGAGGACGAAAATCTTAATGCGCATTTATTCTATTACAAAAATAAATGAACTCTACTGAACCTGTCTAGGCTGGATTTGTGTGGGTTCAACATTTTCGTCCGCGTTGTATACATTTCCGGCTTATTCAGGTTTGCAATAAAAAGTCGTTCAGAAAACGCAGTCGTTCCAAGATGGAATAGATTGTAAAAGTACTTTATCTCACCTAAAAACTAAAATGCATAGAAATAAAGATGTCCCGGAAAAGAAAGAAAAAGACATTCAGAAACACAATACGAATTTTAATTAAGCAAACAACTCCATAAAACGTAAAAGAAATATTGTTTTCTTCAATCTGTGAAGGAAGAGATGAATTCATCCGATGATTTACGCTTCTGCTATTAGCGTCGGTTCTCGTTGGCAACCACCTATAAAATGTTTATTTTAACCACTCATTCGTGATTTTGCTTTGTTTGAACGTTTTTGTGTCTTACACTTCATTTTTCCCAAATTTCTTTATCAAAATCTTTACAGAAGTGTTGCTTTCTTAATGTTGTACATTCAGACTAACTTTCTCAGGCAGAGTTAACGTTTCCAATTCGCTGCCTGACATCATAATCACTTGATTAACACAATACCTACAACTCGTCGAACTGAACAGCAGTAAAAGTTCAGAACCACTGAACTCAAAGCACGCGTTACAACAACTGTGGACGGATCATTCTTCGCGTTTGTTCTTCCTTCACACAGGCTTGTTACGGTCAGTGCTATTACACATAAACAGTGGCTTCCGCCCGCGTAGCGTGGGATATAGATGTTCGGACCAGGGTAGCTGAGAATGGGAATGGACGAGCACGCGTGGCTCTCGGGAACATGTCGTTACACTTACAAGTCATTGTTTAATTTTCAAACATTATTTGTTTTCCGTCTTATCCAGAAGTTTTAATACCGTCGTACCAAAACTTCCTTTAGGCAGGTTTCCGGTGTACTTTGCATTGGAACATATTCCGTTCTGATATTTTTCCGGGGAAGGCAGATTCGGTAAATTTCCGTAAACTTAGGTTTTACTGCAATATAAGTAAATGATATCTCTTTCTTTCTGTTTATTTCTCTCTCTTCTTCAACTGGCAGCCAACGGAAGCAGTAGTGCTACCCGCCCAAAATAATTATTGTTTTGAGAACTGTAAAAATAACGTAATAAACATCATAAGTGAAGATTTATAGAAAATAAGTGAAATCATTTAAGTATCAATGCCCATTTCGGTTATCGGCTCCTTAATTACGTTCCTTTATTCCCGATCTCAACCTTAAGTTTGTGTGTGTGTGTGGATGGGTGTGGATGGGTGTATGAGGGGAAGTAGATGGTCGATGCACTATCTCCTGGGATTATATCCATCAAAATTCTGGTAACGTCCATGTTGGTCGCTGAGCATCTAGCCGTGTAAGTAGGGTTTTTAGCAGTGTGATGAAAACGTTTTTACTAGAGGAGGTTGAAATATTAGAAGTTGAAAAGTTATAATTACTTTCCATTACTTTATACTACGAGAAAACCAGCGATGTATTATTATTATTATTATTATTATTATTATTATTATTATTATTATTATTATTATTATTATTATTGTGTTCAATTTGCAAGGTTTCTCCGCTTCTTTATAAAATTTTACAATATTGCACATTGTTCTTCTGATAAATTTGATCCTGGATGTTAAATTATTTTACTATGTTATAATTATTATTATTTAAATTAATAAAAATGAGAGACTTTAAAGAAATAAAACGTTTCCCCGCTTATGACCTGCGACTTATCTATAATTCACTTAAAATATTTTTTTATAAACCAAATTTGTAGGCGGGCCAATGAATTTCCAATTGAAATATTCTGAAAGTATTTGGTTATTACCTGACTTTTCTCTTGGAATTTCAAAAAAAGACGTACAGAAAAGCATTGCACAATGCATGCTGCAAATAATCACAGCAACACGCTCACATCGAGTAAAAAAACTTCGAGGGTTTCTGAGAAAAGAATTAATCGAATGAATTATATTTTAAAATATGTTTGTTTCCTTTTATTGTTTATAATTCCTTGTTAACAGAAAATACACCTACCTTGTAAATACACTTAACCAAATATGACCTTCCTTTAAATTATGGGAGATGTTTTCCAAAAACATTGTCTTCTTACTCATTAGTTGCTGTTCTGTTGATGGTTCCAAGAAACACTGTGCGATATAATTGCCCTTTTTTACTAATGACAACCATCTATTAGCAAGAAATACCCACTTTTGCTTTGTTTGAATATCACGAACTACAACAGCGTTTAAGTACCTAGAAAAAAAAAAGTAGTGACTAAAATTGAACTATATTCTGGTTTTATAAATATCATGACTGAAGAGAGTATTCCTTAAAATACAATAAATAGTAGCTTATATATAGTGTGCCCCTTTTATATCTCAGCTAAAACTACATTCTATAATGAAGTTTGACCCAAATTGAGGTCAAACCTCAATAAATAATTAAAAATTAATATCAGACGTACAAAAATAAATTAATAACTACGTATGTTGTGTGAGACTGGGCACAAGCCATGAGTCAAGTAGCCAAAGATGTCTTATTCTTAAAATAATTACTCAAATTAAGAATTTTTATAGAGCATAAAAATACAGTATTACGATGGTTGAAGAAATAAGAGAAAAACTTAAGGAATTAAAATGAATAACAACCGTGTGTTGAATTAGACAATAGTGAAAATGTACTTAACAATCTAAATAATTAGATTCTTACAGAGTTCCTTCACATTTTGCCATCATTTGGTAGAGCTTTTGTCCTGTTGACAAAAAAGGAAAGTGAAATTTCCAATACTATTTCATTAAGTTCTCTTCTAAAATGATTTACGAAATGATGATAAAACCAAGACGCGATTCTTGAATGTACATTATTGTTACCGAATGTTAAAAAAATATTTTTAATTTAATTGAATATGCTGTTGAATATAAAATGAACATTAGGCATGTACTACAGTGAGAAAAGCAGAGTAGCTTGATTGTTGAAAAGTTTGTTTTTGGTCCGTGCTGTTCTTACAGTTGGCAATAGTTATGTGTAGACATCGGATGTTGTGGCAATAAAACCGTATATTTTAAGCGCCTCATTAAAAATTACTCATGACAAAAGGCATTCTATATTGTAGCCACTTCTTCTGTTTAGAACATGCTTTGTACCGACATTTTGCGACCCCACTTCAGACATTGCGCACAGAAAGGGACGTGAGAGGGGAAAGATCGTCAAACTTCGCGCAGGACACGACTACACCTGAACATCACTAAATGTTAATCACGAACGACCAGCATTCGACTCTTTAAAATGTAACAACAACGGATTCATTTGTTCCGATGAGCTCTCAAAGGGGAGGACGTGTTATTCCACCACGTAAGCTAATTCGAAGCGTCAGCAATGGTGCTAAAACCCGGGACAATGTTGAGGCATCGAATATAGCTTAAGTGGTGGGAGAGCTTTGACGATTGGGCCGAATTTTCTCAAATACATATTTCGTATATATTGAAGAAATATCAGTGTTACCTGTGTCTGAGCAAAAGGAAATCGGTCTCTTTCTCTCTCTCTCTCTCTCCCTCTCTCTCTCTCTCTCTCTCTCTCTCTCTCTCTCTCTCTCTCTCTCGTTATCCTTCAGTCATACTCAAATATTGTACATTTCAGCTAGAATTTCATGTAATTAGTCAATTTATTTTTGCCTTTTCGCTACCGCTTACGCGATAGAAAGCAGCTGCAGAAAAATATGGCGAATTTTCTGCAATATAACTCTTATTGCCGGGCCCTTGAAACGAGAAAGTGGATAAATCCAGTTGCTAAATTTTAAAAAGTCCTCTTAACTCGTGGTAGCCAGAATCCTTTTTTTGTGGGTCCTTGTTACAGAAAAATCGATTGACTGCAAAACGTGTCCGTCCGTCTGTGAACAACGCTAGTGGCTAAACCGTTCAGCCGTTTTTATGCAAAATTGATATTCATGATCAATCTGCCTGATTCGCGGCCCCTTCAATTTGAAACATTAATCTTCAGTTTGCGGGGTACCTTACATGAAGCCCCTGGGACATTTTCAAAAGAATGGCTTCAAATTTTATGATTAAGTTTTTGTATTGGATAGTGTAAACGACGTTTAAAAGAATGACGCAGGCATAATTTTTGTTGACAACTAATTTTTCGAAAATTGCAAACGTTTAATCTTTTCAGTGTCTTCCTACAATTGAAATATTGAAGATTTTCTCCATGTATTAAATGTGTTGATCAGAAACATCTTCAAGCAAAGTCATTTCAAAAACATGAATATTTATTTCTTAATTTTGCGTTAAATCTAGGACCTTTTAAAAACATTTTAAACAATTTTTTCTCAAAAAAATAAAAAAAGTAAAAACACACCAAATTATTGATTTTTAAATGTTTTCTTCAATATAACAAAGTATGGTAAATAAAATTATGCTGGTCTCTTTTTCGGGTCTCTCTCTATACTTTCAAAAATTGCAAACAAAAAACTACAATTGCAAAAATTGATGAATAATATGTTTTGTTGTAATCTGTTCAAAGAAAATAGGCCTTTAAATCATGTTATGTACAATTGTTTTAAAATACTTGTAAGTAGTTTAGTGTAAATGCATAATTTTTGAAATTGCATTTTTGAATTTTCCTAATTTTGGTTGATGAGATGTCAGGACGAAATTCTTCTGAATTTTTATTTTTGTTGGACGGACATGGAACCATTAAGAGGGTTTGTTTCACTTACCGTATTTATATTTTTTACGTCAAAAATAGTTAAAAACTATTTTTTGATCTATTTATGTCTGATTGTCACTGCTATCAGTGTTACTGCATTGTAAAATGTACAATACATGCAAAACAACCAACAGTGCAATAATGGCATTCCACACCGCAAGTCCACAGTTGGATTTTCTAAGAATTTCGTCTGTTTGACATGATATAGCTGTATGAAATGCAGATTTATTTGTTGAATATGTGTTGATATTTGCTTGAAAATAATTAGCTTTTGCCAGAAATGTTCAATGATTTGTATTGATTTTCACAAAAAATGATGACTGATATTGCACCTCCAAAAGAAAAGTGACACAAGTGCGAATTTCCGATTTCTTAGGAATTGCAATTTTTAGTTTCATGGTTCTGTAATACTCATTAAAGATTGTATCAAATATTCACCTTCTAGCAGACAGTAATTGAACTAATTCAAAATCAACTTCAGAGTAGTAGCAGTACCTCTTAGTAACCTCATATCAGCTTTTAGCTGAAAATGACGATTTTACACTTGTTTTTTTTTTATTTATTTTTTATTTTTTTATTGGAGGTGTGATATTTGTTAATTAGGACTGTTTTTTAATGTTTGTTTTTGTTGATATTTGTGTTGTGTAATGTTGATATTTGTTAATGGCTGTTTAATAATATTACATATCCGTCACTACGTGCAAGAAAGCATGTGCTCTTTTAGCTTCACTAGTTACTTCAAGAATGAATTGAAGTTGAATGGGGCCTGTTATTTAAAATTATTGACTTAAATCAACACTGTAATTCTTAATTTTCTTCAGCTTAATAAACATTACATTTAAACACTTTTCAATTTCCTATTCTTTAGTGTTTTACTTTTATGAAATAACATTAACTGAATATATTAAAGAATGGCTATTATTAAAAATGTGAAACCAAAGGTAGGATAACCTTGTGAGCTCACTGCACCTTTGCATTTTCCTAATAAGATATTGTAACCTATTAATTACTGACTTTTTCAATTTTTTTCTTCTTATAAAATGAAAAACTAAGCTTAGATATCCTTCCTTATATACTTGGAGATAAGAGTGGCAAGCAGAGTTCATGAATGAAAAAAATGTGATATACCTACTGTAAATGCCAATACTACGACGAACAAATGTGAAGAGTCAAACTCTTTCTTGTCTGTGCTTAATGATTACATCACCAATAATAACTCACTTAATGAACTCACATCAATAATAATGACTCACTTAATACTCACACCAATAATGATAACTCACTTAACACATTTTGTCATTTTCTCTCCACAAGAGAACTCAACATGATGATTTTGTAATCCAAAACTTGTCAAACAATTAATTTAAACTTCTTCATAATTATGTATCATATCTGTTCATACTTTAGAGAGATCAATTTATCTTTTGTTTTTACATTTTTGAAATTTATTTGTTTCTCAGTGATGTATAATTCTATTCAAAGGTTACTCATACCAAGGTGGTCGATGTCCTCTGTTGTTATGCCATAAATGAAGTTTCTGTAGTTCACCCAAGCTTCTTGCTGTGAATATTACAAACCAGTCTGTTGCACCAGTGGTGAAATTTGCTTTATATTTTGAAACAAGCAAATGGGGCTATTAACATAATAAAATAAACAAATATTATTATGTTTTCAAACATAATCATTGTAACATGATTAATATATAACATGATTTTGAATTGTTTTACCTCACTAATTTCTTTAGATCCCATTAGTTTTATACCAACAGTAGATGAAGTGCCAGCATTTCTTTTGAATCCTGTGTACACAGTTATTAGGTAAGCATATTTGGCATTTGAAGAATTATCTGCCAGAAGGACAACATTGCTCTAAAACATAAAAAGCCAAACAAAATTAACATATCATCAGAAAGAGAAGGCTCATATCTGAACAATGCATACATGTATCCTCCCTCATCTAATCCTCAAAAAACGAAAATGACCCACATCACATTTGAGTAAGGAAGGATTAACTTTGGCACATTTGATATGTTTTTGTATCATACAAATTGATTTTTTCTTTACTTAGGATATTTATAGAAATATTTATAGGAAATCAGCTTTTCTCTTTAGTAGTCAATGGTATAGTTCAATAATATCGAGTGAAAATGTGGATGCTAGATCATTGTACACCCTATTTAACTCATAGAAAATGTATTGGAATAGTCATTACCTTTGATTTATCTTTTTTGTCAGTAAAATATGCCCATATCATGAGAAATAGCAATGTCATTAACAATGCTAATATAAATATGAGCATATTTAGATTATTATACAATGGTTGTATAATTGGTATAATTTCATCTGTGATCAATTTGTATGGAGAAAGTGTCATTGACCCAGAAAAGAAGGTTGCATGTTTGCAGTGACAATTTATTTGACTTTTTGTTGTACCGGATCCTACCTAGAAAGAAAGAAAAAAGAAAATTACATCCTTCTTTTGATTTTTATTTGGAAATGAAACACAACTTTTAAACTTACATAACAGTCTTTTTGAACCCAAGTCTGTTCTTCATTATTCCAATACTGACATAATGTTGTTGAAGTTTCAAAATAAATTGTCATTTCAGATACTCCGGATGGCGGTTTTTCTAACTAAAAGTGAATAAAATTTATCATTGAGAAAAAAGAAAGGTCTATTACTGTATACTAATATGAAAAAATATTATTATGAAATAGTTTGTTTCCTAGGATATCTACAATTAATGTGAAAAATATGAAGAAATAAGAATTGTTTTGCATACAATTTCCTGTATACCCTTAATATCCCAAAAGCCACTTTTTTTCCATTTTTTAATTTATTTTTTATTCAATTAATATAATAATAATTGTATTCCCAAATAATCAAATAACCATGATTAAATAATATATTATTTGAAAATAAATAAAACACATCTTGATTTTTGGCAGTAATTATCTTTAGAAGGAGACACTCACAATTATAATACACCTACATTACTTTTCATAATACAACTTTTGGCTATGACCACAATTGAATGCTTGTTTTATAGGTTCAATAAATCACTTGTGATGTTTTTTGCACATGTTTTTCTTGACTTCTTAAAACCCTACTACCGCCTTTCTTTAACTACACATGTTTGAATGATTACTTAAAATATTGTAGAGATTTCAGGGCTAAGGAAAATGGTCATTCATATACACAGTTGCATACATTAAAATACAGAAGAACAAGAAAGTTCATTTTGGAAACTATTTGTTATGTAATTAGAATTTACTAATCTTTTTAAATACACCTTGAGCCTTTTCTTAAAGTTTTAAATTAAATTATGGTTTCATCTATTTGTAATTAAAATTCTTACTGGTAGAATAGCAACAAAGAACCATGCATGATTGTCTTCAGCTGTTTCATGAGTTGTCACAACTTTTACTCCATTTTTATTAGATTCAGGAACAATCACCCCTTTTTTGCTAAAATCTTCTACAGAAGGTAATTCGTTCTGAGCAAGTATTATCTGGATATCAACAGTACAAACAATTAAACATTTATAAATTTTGGTTAAAATGATTTAGAATCAAACTAGAAATAAAATACAAAGATTCATTCGCTCGCTTCTTGTACTATTAAATTAAAAATGAGATATGAAATGTGGAGCATGTAGAATAACAATTTAATAATATAATGATATTAATATGATTATTTTCTAGTCATCCTTTCTAAAAAGAAGTTTTAAAAATGACATATATTGCACTTCATTAAAAAAAATTATGCTAATCATTTTGGAAGCCTTAAAAATAAAAAACCAAACTTACCTTTAATTTTGGGTTCAGGGGAGATGAAAAGTTGACGATAATCGACTGTCCTTTCTCCAGGATGAAACGATATAAAAGTAAATTATTTTCATGATTTAAACTCCCATGATCATCTTGAGTAATGTTAATTTTGGCAATAATTTCTTCTACTTGAGAATTCTTAATTTCAAGAAATATATCCAATGGTTTTGGAAGATTTTTTATTTGTTTTTGAGTTTCTGTATTTTTAAATATTAGTGAGAGTGAATGACTGTTAATTTTTTTCGATGTTGGATGCCACCAAAATGGATTTATTTGGGAAGTGGCAATCTAAATAAAAAACAAAAAAATATGTAATTTCCCTCTGATGTTGACAATGATGATCCCAATCATCTCAAAAAAGAAAACATCAGTTACAAATATTTACTTCAATGCATGAAACCAAGGACATTCTTAATAAACTAGAAGTGCTACAAAATAGCACAGTCTTCCTTGAATTATTTGTATCTATAGCATAAAAGTAGATGCATTAAAAAGCATGCTTTGTAATTGTTATTATTGCAAACTTATTTCTACTACCTAATAATTCAGCTTCCTTTTGTGAACTTTCTCATCAAATCCAGAGACTTTTAGCTCAGCACACTATTAGTCTAAAAGTCCATTTACTAATGCTATACTAATTTATGTAGATTATAATTACCTAACAGTCACTTCATATGAAAAATTATTCCTTTCCTGTAATAACCTTAGTAATTATAAATCTATATATCTGAATTGCATCAACACGACTTACTGCTAAGACAATTATTCTCAAACGTTTTCTTCAGATTTAAATTATTTTATCACACTCTTAAATAAAGACTCTTTTCAAAATTCTTAAACCTTACAGAAACGGTTGTTGAATACAATAATGAGTGAAGATCATCTAATACTGAGTGAACTTTTCAATTAATAGGATTAAAATACTTTACTTTGAATTCCTCATAAACTAGTATATAGGAGAGAGAAAGTCTTGTAAATGCTGGGAAAAAATACTTAATTTTTATCAGAAAAAACTGTTTGTGGATATATGATTCCAAAAAATATAGTTATTTTGTGCTCATGTAAGCAGTAAATTGCTTTATCGAAGACAGTAAAAAAGAATTACTTTATCGGAATCCATATTTTTTCGGTCCCTAATATAAAAAAAAAATTGGTTTTCAGCACTGAGTCGATCTGATTGTCTGTTTGTGATTAACATTATCACCTAAACCACATGATTTTCAACCACAATTATATTCCCTGATTGATATGGCTAATGAAGTGGACATCAAGTCTGAAACAGATCTTATCGTTATTGAGGATACTTTACACAAAGCACAAGGAAGTTGGAACATGTCTATAAAATTGCTCCAAAGTGTTAGTCTAGTCTCATTAGTAGATGTCTGATTATTTTTCTAACCTCATAATTTTGAATATTAATAAATAAATAAAAATGTTTCAACCTTCTAAGTTATTGATATATTTTTCTTCATAAACTCTGTTCTTTAAAATAAACCTTTAAATAATATAATATACTCTTTTTTGCAAAAATCTGTGGTATTGGATAATGTTTAGTAAAATTATAAAAAAAAAGAGAAATTTAAACTAGTGGTGCCACAGATTGAGGCTGACTTTTTCGTACTTGTTTGTTTTCTAATTTCTTTGGTCAAGGCTAGCTTCTCGATCTTGACCTTCTTAATAGCTGCCATGTATCGCCGTCCAAAGCTTTTCTCGCCGATTCGTTACAGATTACAATTTGGCAGTTTGGATTCACTGTACAACAAATATGCAAAACAGTGAACATCCGTCTACAAATTATTTGCGGTATTTTTACATCAAGTGCTTGTCGTCATTAAGTACTGTCCCGAAACGGATCCAAATAGATTACTGTGCTTTGTTAGTGTTTCCGAAAGACTTGCTGTTTGCATTAACTTTCTTATGACATAGAGGAGAAATAAGAACTATGACAAAATTTAATTCAAGGTATGCGAATTCCAGGAAATTCGTTATTTTGCACTTTATAGAACACAATACAGAAAAATCCACGGTTAATTCACTCTTAAAATAGTTTTTTACTATCTCGCCTAACACATTCTTCGTAAGACGAAGCCTTAGTTATGTAATCGTGAGCTAGAAAACGACGAAATTTCGCCTGAAAAAACCTAATTGGCGGGTTCTGGTAACGAAAAAGTGGATATATCGGGTTGCTAAATTAAAAATAAATAAAGAGAGAGAGAGAGAGAGAGAAAGAGAGAGAGAGTAAGAGAGAGAGAAAGAGAGAGAAAGAGAGAGAAAGAGAGAGAGAGAAAGAGAGAGAGAGAAAGAGAGAGAGAGAGAGAGAGTGTGTGGAAGGCCTGAGCAGGAGGAGGGCAGATACGCTGGTTCGAGTCTTGTTCGGGAACTATTATTTGTGACAATTGTGTTGCCACTGGAAATAATGTATAATTTCAGAAACAAATATTGAAAACCATTTGAAGCAATTCAAATTGCAAACACGATGAATGAATATAAATAAACGGGAAGTGTTTGTATGTGATTTCTAATATTCTAGTTTTAAACAATTTTCACATCTCTTATGGAATTTGTAAAACGTATGAACCATCAAATCAATTGCTCGCTTTCGGCGCTTATGACTATTATAGAAGTGCATGTCGTCTGTATAACCCGGGTGGCCGAAGTGGTGAACGAGGAGGGAATGGCCGTTCTTTCAAGCCTGGCTCGTGGGAAAATTATTTTTTCACAACTCTGTTGCCGCAGAAAATTATTGTGAATTTCAGAAACTTTATTAAAATCATTTGAACAATTCTACTCACATATACAATCTATTAAGATTCTAAGTAAACTGAACGTGTTTATGTCATGATCGTATTTTGAAAGTTTGAACAAGTGTACTACTCTTTTGTCCTATTTTTAAAATGTTTGTCACATCATCATGAACCATCAAATCAATTGTTTAATATAATATTCATATCAATGTAATATTGCAGAGCGTTTAGAAACATTGCGAGAAAGTATGTGCTTTAGTAACACCATTAGTTTAATTTGAAAATTACTAAAAAAAAATGTTTTTGACATTATGTACAGTATTTGAAGTTATTGACTGCGTAGCACCGCAATTTACCTCAAGTAATAATTAATACTGTAGTACCAAAATTACCTGCACTCCTAGAGGAAAAGAACCTAAACTTTTTGCGAGCTCCTTTGTTATAATGGCATAACCACTATCTCCACCCAGTGGACTATCAACTAACTTCTCAGGTAAGTCGATCTGGAAATAAAATAAATTAAACATTACATTTACTAAATTTTCTAAAATTGTCTTATTAAATGAAATCAATTAAACAACACTTATATTATTAAAACTGATACATGTTTTACATTAAAACAAGATTTATAGATACAAGTAACTCATTTGTATCTATGTGTGTATCATAACGGGTCACGAAACCGGCCGAGTTAAGCTCAGAAGACCCATGCTGCTGACTCCGCAGTGGATCTGATCGGCACTCCTAGAGTTCGAATCTCGACGATGGCAATTGTCTATACCAAGTCATATCAGCCGCTGTCTGGCCTCTATGAAATTCTTGCAGCTGGCTGTTCTGATCGGAAATTTTGCGGGGGGGGGGTTCTGCGATTTATACCGGGTGAATCCCAGAGCAGTATCCTAATAAATGGGTCACGGAACGCGCTCGATCTTTTGTTCCTCTTCCTTGTCCTATTATCACCCCTTACTTACACCGACACACACTTACGTGCACCACACATGCCAAGAGACCACTCAAGAGTTTTCTTCTTGTCCCGGCTAGGGTGGTGCCCCGATGGGTAAGATATCTCGAAGAGAAAATCCTCCGCTAGCCGACGCTATAGCAGATCCGCCATACAACGTACCTCTGAGAGGCTTGACGCACCATGACCCAAAGCCAGGAACGAGACTTCAAGCCCACCTCACAAGACAATCCGACTCTCTTGAAAAGTGTCATGGACTATGAAAGGTGACCCCTGTTATGTGCCACGGACCGGATGGCCAGGCTTCTTCGCAGAGCTCTCATCCCCTGGTGTTCTATGTTCTCGATGGGATCAGGGGAAGCCTGCTCTAAGTGAAAGACCGCCTGATCCACCTCATAACGCCGGAGTGTACGAAATCTCATGCAGTTGCGAGGTTTTGCGCTCAGTTTCCCTGATCCTCGAGCAAATGCTGATATGGCCACTTGTTTTGCTTCTGGACATCAACATAACTTCAAATTAACGTCTCCCCATAGCACGTCACATACAGTTTTTAACTGTTTTTGACATAAATAAATATTACTGACTTTTACATTAATGATTAATGATTTGTTGATTTAATTTAATTACTGATTACTTTAATGATTACTGATCAAGATTACTGACTTTCTTTTTTACAACAAACGCATTGGATACACACACATCTCAAATGATTTCCGTACCGAAAATGTAACCGGTTTTGCGGTAAAAAAAGAGACTACGATACATTCAAAGTTAAAGATTATTGTTCCCTAATTTATTGTCATGCATATTCCATTCTTACCACTTTGAAATACAGTGAAGAACTTAATGAAAAAAAATTGTTAAATTTACATATTCCAAAAGTGTGTTAGAAAGTGTAAACGATGCTGATAAATAGTATCCTGAAATTAATGAAATGGCTGATAAATATTGTGATTTATTACAAAATCACAAGGAATTAATTCTCATTTGAATCCCTTAGTATGGTGTTATCGACAATATACCTCTTTACAAAACAACAAAAGACCTTCACGTATTTCCGAGCATCCGGTTTCCCACAATGTTACAAAAAGATCACGAAAGAAAAATAGCTCTTTGAAATACTGAATGGATCAGCTTACAAATCAGTGAGCTTCAGCGATTAGTTCACTTTTGATGCAAGGTAAATTTTAAAATTTCCGAGTTCTCGTTTGGTTTAGCAATGAATAGTACATTTCGTATTCACTACGGGCGTTTCTTATCTTTTTACCCCTGAGGTGACTCCCAACCTCAAGTCGACCTCGAGACAAAAACATCTACTTTACGTCGTAGGTACTTAAACAACTATAAGACAACCTTTACTCGCAAAGCAAACACTGCAGAATCCACTTTTATTTCTTTCTGACTTTTAACAATACGATCCATCAGTGAATCACCAACTTCTTGGATTATATTAATAAGATCTTTTGTCAGAAAGAACATCTGCAACAGAAATAATACGGTAATTGGAATGTACCTATAACAAAATTAAACACTAAATTAAGGTCATTATGTTACGCATTCAGAATTCTTTCAATTTCTGTCAGCCTTCATGCCGCTCGTATCGTGTATGCAAATGTACATTCCCGCCTGAGATATGGCATAAAATTCTGGGGAAACTCATCATGTAGTATTCAGATCTTTAGATTGCAAAAGAAAATTATTCGAATAATGAACAAATGCCATCCGCGTGATCCCTGCAAGACCTCTCTTCATTGAGCTTGGAATCTTACCACTGTCATGCATATATCTTTACAAATCTGTAATATTTGTCAAACGTGACTTACTTAACGGTGGGAACATATTTTCATGCAATACTGATATTTATAATTACAACACACGTCGTAAAAATCACGTTCATAAAGTGTCAGTAATCAACAGTTCACTATCAGGAATCCACATACAAAACAATGTACGTAACGAGCATTTCCAGATGATATTAAACAATTGAAAATCGGTTCACAAATTTTAAGTTAAAAAGTAAAAATATTTCTGCTGCATAAACTGTTTCTATGCAATTAGAGACTAAGCTGATTAATGTTTATAATCGAGAGAGAGAGAGAGAGAGAGAGAGAGAGAGAGAAGAGAGAGAGAGAGAGAGAGAGAGAAAGAGAGAGAGAATTAGTTGCCGTTTTTATTGTATATATTTTTTAAAATACTTAATGTTTGTAACAAAGCTTTCGGGTCATTGCCTCTCATCTCGATCAGGTTTTTGTCCAGTTTCCCTGATCCATTTAGCAAACGCTGAGATAGCCCCTTGTTTTGCTTCTGGACGTAAATGTAGCTTCAATATGCGCACGTTTTATTGAACTGACCTTTTGCTTGTAATGGTAGGAGTAGAGGTAAGAGCGAGTTACTATTTTGTTAGCAATGCAGAAAAATCATACTTTTAATTAGTTTGCCGATGAAAATAAGTTTTCTATAACTCGGGAACAAAAATGTATATTTTTTTCAAATATTGTTAATCTCATGATTTTTTAAAATTTATTTTTATTTATTTATTTTAAACCCGTACTCAGCATTGAACTATTTCTAGTTAAAACGACAGAAAGGGATTGTGGAACTCAGGAAAACGTGCGCAGATAATCTTTTCCCCCACACGTCACATGCAGTTTTACTGTTTTTTGACTAAATAAAACATATCAAATAAATTGTAGCTTTATCTAACCTGAAGAGAAAAGTATTCTATACTGTTTGAGATAAACACTTGTTCAAAGCCAGTCTTAACAGTAAAAGTGAAGAAAGATGGTGAAGATACATGATGCAAAAACAATGCGTAATAATGATGCCATTTTGGTGAGTTTAAATATCAAATACGTAGGAGAGGTTTGTACGTGTGATAGTTTATCATCAGAGTTATTCATAATGGTTATTTATCCACCAAGGGCGTTATAAGAGTTCTAGTAATCGACTGTGACAAAAAGCCCGAGGGCCTTGTTCTCACGGCTAAGTTTACATCATTGCATTGTGAATGAGGTCTAACAGCGCCGAGCCATGGAACGTGTCTGGGCGGGCCGCGGCGCCGGTCTTACAATGAGCTAGCCGGCGCCTCGGAAGACTAGTCTCAGACTCAGAATTGTTTTGCGAGTTATAGTGCGCATAGTGGATCTGAATCTGTTACGCTGACAGGGTTTACGTCCATTGTTTGTACTATATCTGGATTCTGGTGATTAAGAAACGATTTTGGACTTCTATTTGTGGACGATTACATGATTTTGAACTTGATTTTTCTCTTCTGACGTTTTGACTACTTTGGTATTATTTTTGATACGAGTGATAGCATTGTTTTTGGTACGAGTGGAAGCAATGTAACAAAGCCGAAATAAATTTACATGTATTATTGTTATGTCTAGTGTTGCTTATTTTCATACATTTCAGATAGTTAACTGAGATACTTACTTCTTTGAATCTAGCTGGAGCTTCCTGGTTGAAGATACTATAATCATAAGCATATTCGTCGTAACTCTCATCCAGAATTTCTTTCTCTGGCGGTGGAGGGTACATTTCTTCAATCACTGTCATGACTGTCGACAATATCTGTACTATATTGCTGAAATAAAATAATAAGAAATTTGTACGAAGTTTCTTAAGAACTTGTGTAGCAATCAAGCAACTGGGTCCTTCCGTCCGACTGGGCCAGTCACTCATTGTTTAACTCCTCCGTCTCCAATTGAGACAAAGGAGTTGTCATTTGAAGCGTGTTAACACATAAGCGCCGAAATTTAATTCAAATTTGGCTCATAAACTCAAAATAATTATAAACCCTGTATGGCATAAATTAAGTGAAGAACACATTTCAAATATGGCACGCCCAAGGTTTTCGGAATCATTCCATTATACTGTTATTATGTTCCATTTACAAGACTCATTCTAGTCGGGTTAGAAATGGCCGACCACAAATTCCAGCTATTCCGCTCAGAGAATGTAACACGTAGCATTTCGAAGTCTTAATAACTAGACTCGGTCTCCTTGTGACCGTTTTTACCTTCTCGTATACGTTGTTTATACGGAGTAATACGTTGAATAAAGAAAGTTACGTAATGCTCCGGACGTTACATTTCGTAATTTCTGTTTGTAAAGAAATATACATTTTGGGATCCCCTAATACCGAAAAAGTGTTTCTTTTTTAAAACGTCCTTCTGTATGTCTGGGCTCGACTCAAAGCTCTATGATTTTGAAAAAAAACAACAAAACATTTGTTGGCACCACATACCAAATGTGAATTTCTATAATTAGATAATTAGTGCTTTTCCGGCGTAACATAACCCTCACAATATACACATTCTTAAGACTGAAGGTAGGTAAACTATTTCTGTAATAAAAATACGAAATTTTAAAATTATTGATGCTACCCAATAGCACAGACTTTCTCGTACTAGTTAGTTTCTTATTCTCTTACGTCTAGGCTAGCTTTTTGGTTTTGTCACACCCTCTTCATAACTACAATCTACTGGTACCTAAAAGGCATTTTCACACATTTTCTCACATATTCGGCCAACCAATGGTAAAGTTGAATTACTACTTTAAGTATATTATAGAATACATATAGAGTCGTACACGCAAATTTTCATTCAAATATTTGGATCAGTTTTAAGAAAATATCATTTGAACAGTCCTGATATGAGCAATTTTGAAGTGCGTTTTACGGAAAACTTGTGTTTTCGAGAAACATCATAAGTAATCATTTGGAACCCTTGCTCTAAAAAATGCAATTAAGTTTACAATGTTCAGCATAGTGAATGGATAATAGAAGATTGGAATGACAGCATGGAAGTATGAAAGGTTATCATTGCTTACTCAAGATGACCCTCTAAGATAGTTCAGTATTGCTGGTTATAATGGATCAGAGTTTGCGGAATCATTCGAACAATACATAAACACTCACACACACACACACACAGGTGATTAAGATTCACAATTTATGCATTACGGCTTCTGTACACACCCTTGTGTACACACCCTTCTGTACACACCCTTGTTAGAGATGGTCTTGCAGACTGTTATGGTTAAATAGTGATGCTTGCAGCCGGGCTATGCGCGCGGCGTAGGCGATAATAGCGGCAAAAGAAGCCACCAGAGGCAGGAGCGAGTCTCCGGTGACTCATTGCCTAGCGAGCGACAGGCCACGGAGCAGTAGAACTGTACTGTCTTAGAGGTCTGTGTTATGTGTCTATATTGTGATTGTGCCTACGCTGAGCGTGCCTCGTTATAATGTGTGCTAATTGGTTTCTTTGGATTGTACTGGTAAATCTCCTGGCTCGTTACAGATGAAACTATTGTTGCTGCAGAAAGACACCCAGTTTCCCGTATTAGATTTCTATTTCCTTTGGTCTCGGCAAGTTATACGAACTTGCCACATAATCTTGCCTGCTGCCATCTATCGCCGCCTTAAGTACATACTTTTTTAAAAATCTTAAATATTCATTTTCTGAATAGTAAAACAGAAATATATTTTATGAATACTAAAGAACAGTAAAACCTCGCTCTAAATTACAATTTTCTTTGAAAAATTTGGAGTCGTTTTTAAGAAAACGGCGTTTAAGCGCCACTGTAAATTCGAAATTTCAAGTTATGTTCACAGAAAATTTTTGAATTTTAGAAAAACTTCATTTGAAGTACTTTTACTCAAATACTCAAGTGTTTACAAATTACTGGGAATGTGCATATTAACGGCGTGAGATATCTTTCAAAAAATTACTTTTGAGTAATGTTTGAAAAAATAAAAGAATACGCCGAAATGAACTTTACCTATTAAAGAGTGCAATTCGCAGAATCCGTTCGAAAACAGTTGGAAGACAAAATTTGAAAACGGGTTTTGAAGAAATAAGCGTTTCTGAAAATGCGAATCTTTGAGTTAATTTTCACAAAATTGTTGACTTTTTTATAACATTATTTAAAGCATATGTCCTAATAAATATAATAGTATGATCGAATTGTCGCTAATATAAAATAGCGATGTGAGAGACAAGTCACAAAAATTACATTTTTATAATTTTTGAAAAAAACAAAAGAATAGAACAATATGGCGTTCATGTCATCTATCAGAGTGGATTTTGCACTATTCTTACCAAAAGTTTAAAGAAAAAATTTGGAGCAGTTTTTTTTAGAAAATCAGGTTTTTTAAATTGTAAATATTGTACGCAATATTGCGTGAAAAGGACTAAAAGTTTCAAAAGAATGCACATGACCTTATGAAAGAACTGTGAACAGCAAATTTCATTTGAAGGAAAAACCTCTATCTACAATTTTGTAGTTGTAGGAAACGCCAAAAAAATTCATGCTTTTGAAGTTTTCGAAAATTCAAAGTTAACCGTAAAAATCGGACCTATGCCACTTTTGTGTTTGTTACCCTAGTTTTACAAAAAAATTTAAAAAAATTGGAACGGTTTTTGAGAAAATTTTGAAAATGTTCGGGGACTTCATGTCAAGTACCCCCAAATTTTAAAGAATGTTTTTCAAAATCTCAAAGATTCATCTCCAGCTCTCTTCAATTGGGAAAAAATCTACGCATGGTTTAGTGTTTACAGACGGATGTTTTGTAGTTAATTGATTTTTTGGTATCAGGGACCTACAAAACCGGGTTTCTGGCTACACCACGGGTTAGAGGATTTTTGTTTCTTAATTTAACAACTGGATTTATGAATTTTGTTCTGCCGAGCCCCCCCCTTTCTTGGCGCAGCCTTACATAACTTTCCCTATACTACGTATGTTATTTCGTATATACGTATGTATACGGGAAAGTAAAAAGAAACTTCATATAACTATACGCATAAGAGATACTCGTCGAAAGGCATGCTGCGTTTTACCTACGCATAAGTGCTATGCCTACTGTCCGGTCTAAATCGCGTCCGCTCGTGACCACTGCAGATTTCAGAAGAAAGGTGAATATATCGTCAAGTGGTCAAGTCGACCCACCCCGTCGTGACGTAGAAGGCCTCTCCTAACTAGCTGGTCGGACAACACTGACGCCCCCCCCCCCTGCTTTACGCGCTAATACAAACTACATGTGGTCGTGGTTCCACTCAGGACCCACACATATCAGTTACGTCTCGTAACGTGGAGAAATAGTTAGATCTGTTTTTGAGAAAATCGTGCTTTTAGTATTGAACATATTTCACGAGAAATCTCGCGAAGCCTACTAATATTTTCAAAACAATGAACATGCACTAATTGACGAATTCTGTAGAACAAATTTCATTTAACGAAAAAGCCTCTGTCTTCTATATTGTAATCGTAGGAAGACGCCGAACAAAATGTAAACGTTTGCAATTTGCGAAAAAAACAACGAAATTTCTACGAAAATGAGACCTGGACTATTCCCTTGAGCGACAGTTACACTGTCCGAGGACAAAGTAAAATAAAAAAATATATTGCCAATGGAAAATTTTAAAAATGTTTTTGGAGCTTCATGTAAACAACCCCCCAAAATTAAAACTGGGTTTCAGTTTCAACAGTCTACACAATTGGCAGATATCAGTTCAGATCGTTTGGGGTTTGTCTATTTTGGAGAAAGTCCAGCTTTCGCTTTTGCCACTCGTGTTGTTCACGGACGGACGGAGGGACGTTTTGCCGTCAATATATTTTTCGATATGAAGTACCAATAAAACAATAATTCTGACCACACAACATGTTTTCTACAAAGGAGCAATTTTTATCCACTGATCGTTGCCAAGGCCCAGCAATAAGAGATTTTGTGTCGAAAATTCTCCGTTTTTTTCTCGTAGCATTACAATACATTCTGTACATACTGCGTACGCAGTAGTGAAAATATGTTTAAAAAATGAAGCCGTTTTCTGAGATAAGAAATGTGTGATTTTGAAGAGAAATTTCAGTATATTACATAACCGTTACTAATGCGAGAAACTACGTGGTATTGTAGCCCCATTTCTTTTGTGTATATGATTTATGTGGAAGGTATAAAAACTTTTCTTAACTTCTTTTGATTTACATTTCTTAATAAACGTTCTTAAAAAAAGTGGATACATTTCCAAAGTTCCAGAAATAGTGAACTAGATTTTATAAGTAAACTTGCATTATATGTACTACATTTTCATGCCCAAATGCAATAATGTGAATTTGGAAGTACATCTCTGTTTTTGGACATATAGTAAAAGAAGATGAACGAATTTCTATTTTGAAAAATCGCATGGCAAGTCTATCGATTTTGCAGGGAGCGTATACGAGTGCTGTGTGATATTTATAAAAAAATATACTTACTCAACAACTTTTCTTAAATCGTGCATACTTGTTTCTTTAGTATTGATTGACTTGTCTCGGAGACTCCTGCTCAGTTTCGCTGTTAAATTAACAGCTATTCGCGCCATAGAATAATCAAATGAATCTTTATCTCTAGTAATCTTTTGTAAAACTGAAGAGACTTGATAAACCGCGGAGAAAGTGTTGAGTGGTTTCTGGAAAAGTGTAAAATAACGTGGTAAAAGCACACATCAGTGACTGCAGCCAAACAATGTGTAAGGTAAGTCCTACATACGTCTCTAGTTATTTGTAAATTAATACTTCTTACCTTTTCTAGAACATGTATAATTTTCTTTTTCATATAAATCTTCATGGTTGAGGTTAGGGAGGCATCGGCGATGACTCCAGCAAGAATTGAAGCCATATTAGCAGCAACTGTAATAAAAAAATATTATTATCATTTTGCAATAATGCAGTAAATGTTGGAAAGCTCCATATGATGACAAATACAGATGTTATTTTTCTATTGATAGCCGTTATTCTGTATAACTGTTATATTTTGTACTGTTAACTATTTCTATACAATTAGATACGATAACATCGTAACTGTGCATCGTAATAAAACTAAGCATCAAAAACGAAAATAATATAAGAAGCTGGGCCCGTGCGAACATTCCGAACTATATAAATCATTGCTGGAAAAGTAAAAATAGATTCTTGTTGGGATTCCAACTTCAGACCATAGTCAGACCTGCACATTGAAGCAGTGTAGGCCTGACATGATGGGCACGTTCCCTACAAGTTCGTTCTCTCGCACGTTTACCGTAGGTTCTTGTTACTGTTTATCACAGGATCCCTTGTATGTTCAGGACATGATATTTCGCATGCACACCACATGAAACTTTGCATGTTCAGAACAAGATCCTTCGCATGTTAACCACATGATTCCTTGGATGTTCAGGTCATGATCCTTCGCATGTTAAAAACATGAAGTCTCGCATGGTCACCATGTGTCCTGCATGTACCCCGCAAGTTCCCCTTATCAGGGGTGGGTAAACCTGCACTCCGGAGTTCAGCTCTCACCAGAATCAACCTTTTGCAATGTCGCTTCCCGGCGTTTACAAGCGCCGACAGGGGAAATATGAGCAAATATGCAACTCGCCAACGGGACACGAGCATCGCGCAACGGTCGTCACGTCTGTTTTTAACGGGCGTCAGTACGTCGGGCACACGATCTGTGAGTCCCTAGACGTCTGACATCACTGACTGCTGAAAATAAATAAAATTGACACTGTGGACGTTGTTGTTTTTGTATACCAACGCAAAATTGCTAAAAAAGAGAAAACGGAGATGGTGGATCCACCCTAAAAACAGCCAAAGACACCTGCAAAAACCACGTCCGTTGTTTTGCGACGTCCGTTGGCCTCTAGGTGACGTCCGTTGCCAACGACGAACGTTGCCCATCGCGCTTGTGAGCCATGCCGTGTTCGTTCTGTAAACTTTGCGACGGACGCCTTTTAATATCCTTTAAGGTGGTTAATGTGCCTCGGGCTTTAAACGTTTATGAAATAGAACTCATTTTCTGCGGTCAATTCACATTCTTCTCATGACGCTTGATCAATCCTGCGTCAGATCAGGGATCTTGTCATCGACCAGCGTAGCAGACTGTGTATGTGACGGCGATCTCAAATCTCTCATTCTTCTTTCTGACTGTCCTTACACCCTTTCCATGGCTTTAAGAAGTTGGCTGACAATCGGAAGATATTCGGTTCTCAATGCTGCTTCTACCTTCAGACAATGGTTCACCAACGCCTATGCTTTATCATGACTTTATCATTGCGGCTCTCATGCAACAACGCAGAGGGAAACCCTGGCGGATTATTCTCTCACATCTGATTGGCATTTAATGCAAGAACATTGTTACGTGATTATGATTAACGAGTGTACCAAATATACATGTAAATTGTGGATTCTGTAATGTGAATTGTACCAAAATTAACGGTTAATTATGGCACTAAAAGTAATTAAATGGAAATATTTTTCGGATTTAATGCAAATAAGCTACAAATGGCACTGGTTGCCACTGAAAAAGAAAGTGAAATTTTGACAAATCAAACTATTTAGTAATAATATTTAATTTTAGTTATGTTAATTCACAAACCTGTCAGCGATCCACCAGCGAGAAGATTTGGAATGGATTTTTTGCTGCTTGTTCCGAAAAGTGTCTCGTTCAAAAAGACAGCAACGTCCGTGCCAAGCGCCGTTGTTACTGGTTTCACCTGTTTTGTTAAAAAGATATGGAACACAAATCAATTAATCAACTAATAATGAGCAAGTATACAAATGTGTTAGAGTATCATTAATAACAACGCTCTTTTGGCAATGTAGTGCAGTCGATGGCGAGCCATAAGGGGGTTGCAAAAAGTGAAATAAAATATTTTATTTCGATTATATTGTTATTAGAAAGAAAATCCTTAGTTTTCCACCTCGAAATACTTCGGGAAACGTTTTAGTAGCAAAAAAATAAAAACAAAAAATTGGAATTTGTTCTGTTTTGCTTTATAATTAATGGTTGATCTTAAAACAAAATTAATTATTTACAATTTTAAAGTTCAAAAAATGCTCTACAAATTTGCTTTATAAATTGTTCCTCTAAAGCAAATGGTAATAGAACTACGTATATTAAAATTTCACCAAATTTTCCTTTTAATTCTGAAGTTGCCCAAAATTACTAATGGCCTCTCTAATGCTGTATTTTTGAAATATTAAGGTCATTATAAATAAGAAGCGATTAAATACTAATGTTTTAATACTGACAGAGGTTAAGTACGCGTTTGAAAGTTCAGGCAAGAGTGACAGTTAAGTCTATACATTCTGGCAACTAACACAATTCACTTACATCGAAAGCATTTCAATAGAATAAAATAATTTGTTTCTTCTTCTTTTTATAATAATCATAATTTTATTATTATTATTATTATTATTATTATTATTATTATTGAGTATTATCTATCGATGTAGATAATAGTTGTTCAATAGGAACAACAGAGTGAATGTTTTTCAAATAGAGATGACATCAGTTATGTCCCAGAGGAAAGGATCGCAAGTACCGAATATGTTCCGGGAAAGGGTAGTTTGTTAATGTCTTATTTTACAGCGAAATCCCGTCTGACCAATTCACTCCTTTCATCATCTAGCAGAGAAAAAAGGTATTAATCGGGCGACGGAACAGGCAATTTTGATTTAGCTCAGAGTCTTCTTCTAGGCTTGAGTATCTTTTACATGTAGTAAATCTACATGGGACAGATGGCTTTACTTTCCGTCATGTGGCTCAGGGCATGAACTGATGTAATCGCAGTTTCTCTGACGGGGAAGTTCTAGATTCGAGTCCCGGAGGAGGCTAGCTAGGTCATGGTCAGTGGCTGTGTGGAGGAAAATTCTCAAAGAACCAGCCGGAAGCATAGAGTGCGTCCCGCGGGGGCGGTAACCTACTGAGGTGGATACGTAGGGGAAACAATGCAAGTCGACGTGTGGGTTGGTGAAAGATCTCACGTTGTAGCAAAGATGACCGCCGCCACCGCCAAGGACATTACAGACTTCGAGGAATAATTACTGTAACCGTTGTCGCTCCCGGAAAGACACAATGATCATCAACGTAAAATTTCGCTCATGCGCTCAGTCTCCCAATTTCCTCTGAGCGTGCTCGTTATCTACTTTCAATAAGAGTTTTCTTTATTATTTACTTACTTCGTGCTCCCAGGTGCTCAAATTATACATGCCATGAACATCAGTGACCACAATAGTGATTGTAGTTTTATAATTCCTCTCTTTGCTGCCACGCGAGAGTAAAAGAGACGCTTTGTTCGAAGTACCATAGTCTATTAATTCACCTGGAACACAGGATTTCACGAGCTTTCATAGGTACCAACAGTTTTTTTAACATAATGTGATGTGAGCATGGTCTTCCAATAAAAACTAATATATAAACTACAAGTTTGGCAATTAAAACAGTTACTTTTAAAATATTTATATATTTAAATTAAATTGTTTTTAAATTTATTTATTTCATATATTTGAATATTTTGTATTCAAAAGTACATTTTTTATTTTAAAATGATGGTGTCTGTATCCAAGGGGGACTAACCATGTGCTTAAGATGCTTGTGAATTCTTACACCCTGGTCTGAATGATATGATGTAGCGCACATGCAAATATTACTTTGAAGAAATCAGTTATTAAGATTGAAGTCATAATCAAAGATTTCTTCTAATATTTTTCTTTTATTTATAAAGGAATGTAATCATTGCTTAATAATTTTATATTCCACAAGTGAGAACCTAATAAACTTGGACTTTTGCTTACTGAAAAAAACTATAGAAGGGACAATTTTGTAAATGAAAGTAATTTATTATGTAGTATTATTGACTGTTCAATGTTTGGCTTACATTCCAACATCTATTGTTTTGAACCAAACATAATGAACTGATTTTTCAGGACAAATGAAAATAGATTTAACTTCAATATTTTTAAATAATAAATAAGAGTTCAGTGTATTTTAACTGTACTTGAAGCAATGATTCAGGATCAGTATCTTCGGTAAAATACACAAGGTGAAAATAACCAAATGCTATGAATTGCTATATGATTGTTCAAGCACACGTAAATATTCTAGGTACGACGCTTCACAAGGGTTCACATTTCTGGTATTTAAAGCAGAAGAGTTCTCGTCGTGAATAAAGACATCCATTTTCTGTTTTAATGTGCATGTTGGCAAAGTCATGTCCTTTGTTAATATACCTAAGGTACATCATTCATGGGTTTACTTGCGCCGTGCAACGAAACCAAAACAATTTTTGACATGATTGCAACTAGGACAACGAAACGAGTTAATGAACAAATGATGGCAAGTGATCACTCTATTACTTTTAAGATTTTATTATTTCGTGTTAAAACGGTTTAATCTGTTATTAAGACCAAATGATAACACATCTAGGGAGCACTATTTTTATGTAAAGAAAAAAATAACGAAATTTAGTTGAGTAGAAAGCCCAAAGTACTTCCTAGATCAATACCCTTAGGGTTTTAGAAATGTACAATATGTTTACTTCGTAAACGTGACTTAATATTTGACTAAATTTGAGTGGGAATTTGACCTAGGAGCAGTGGTGGTTCGTGACTTCAAAAGTTGGTAGATCGCAGTATTTCACCGGGACAGTTCACTAAAAAATGTGACTGAATGGCTCAGTTGTCTCCCATAAAAAACCGTACACTGCATGTCTGTACTCTCTGCTGTATACATTTGAGAGACAGCAACTGACTCCGCGTTTGAACGAAACTGGTGTCGCCCTCCCCTGTCTAAGAATGTTCGAGGCCTGCGTTGCACTGTTCAGGTTGAGTGAACTCTATACTTTGTTTAATTGCGAAGCAGACTCGAATCCCTTATGATAGCTCGTGTAGGGTACAGGATGCGTTTCGCTTTCAGATACAAACAGACGAATTGCACAACAACAAGTTAATTCGCCTTGAAATGTGATGATTGACATAACACACAATTGCATGTTTTATAGTTCACTTGCAGTTACAAATTTCAGGTGTGTAACTTACACACTTCAAATTACTTGATACACGAATTAACATCTTTTGCTCGAGTGATTTAACTTGAATTTCCAATAAAGAAACTAATACTTAAGTTCGCGTAATAAATTGTGTTAATTGTATTGGGTGAACATAAATAAAACGATTTTAAATAACGGAAATTGCATAAATTGTATTATGTTCAGTGTGAACATCTAATAAAACACTTTAAGTAAGGTAAATTCCATAAATTGCTTTATGTTCAGCGTAAACATCAAATAAATGACTAAGTAAGGGAAATTTTGCTACCGTACCGAATCTGAGGTGAAACATGCATTCAAGTCCTATATTCAACTCAGACCGCAGATGCAAGAAACGTTCACGAGGAAAAATTACAACCTCACGGAATCTAACAGAGCGCACACGAGACGTCCACACTCATGCTGTATTCTGCCCAGACTGAAGATTTGTTAACGGCGACGGAGCACCGCAAATCTTCTGCGCGCACGGTGCGTGGAAGGGGTGATACATTGACGACTCGCCGATTAGTATTTGAAATACTTCAGAAGCTTCGGGCAGTTGGGGCGGTCGCAGTACGACGGTTAGCCGTTGTCGCATACGCAATCATGTGATATTTCGGGGAAGCACCGTGACGTCACGGTCGCTTGCGACACAGCGTGCAAGCGGAGCCAATGTGAGGCACCGTGCCTCAAGAGCTTTCTGTGGAAGCTGTAATGGATTCTGTCTGTTATACATATGCGAATAAATATAATTTTCTGTATGATTTTCTGCTTTGCTGTATGGGCCTGAACAGGGCGTAGAGCGCACATTCTTCTTTTTGGAAGATGAACAATGGTTTTACTAGAACTATTAAAATTTTTACTTTTCCCTTTTCAAACGCAAGTTTACACTAAAACGTTAATGAAATTCCAACGTGTTTGTTCCTCTCAATTCACAGCTTTCTTATGAGTTTGCTCGCCGCTTCTTTTTCAATTCTTGTCTTCCCATCGTCCGTTGCCATCGCCAGTGCACGGGCCCCAGGGTCCCCAATAGTTCTTAACAAATATTTATTACTAAATTTTTCAAACAATCAAATAAAAAAGTCTAAAAAGAGTGATGTATCGTTATACTGTAAGCAAAAAATTGGCATAACGGAGAGATGTGTAGATGTAATCATTCGATAATATTTACAGTACAATATGAAATGTTTCAGACTGATTCAATTTTATATTGTACACATCAATAAAAATTAAAACTATTTAATTTGAAGTATTTTTCAATGTAATTAAAAAAATGTTATTCTTACTTACTTATACATTTATGTTTAAATTTTTCGTTTGAATAATGTTAAATTGAAACACTAAGAAATACTTTAAAATTTGTATTTTAAATTACGAAATACAATTTGAATTGATAGGATTTTTGTTAGATTTCAGCATTGCAAAGGGGGGATATGTGAAAGCAAGAATAGGGACCCCCAAATTAACCTAGACCCAAGAGTCCTCAGTTAAAACGGCACTTAGTTAATGATTTAGGTAATATAATTCGATAAGCAAATCTATAAAATTAACGTTTCTTTAAGATTAATAATTGCATGACTAGTTCATTCCTGAAAACAAATGTACTAGAATTCATAACTTAAGTTAGTATTGTTCTTTCTACTAAAACAAATAGAAATTAGTGGTGTAATTTTAACGTTTTCTTACCGTATCCATCGTCCGTCTCAGTATTTTTCTGAAAAAACTGATATTTAAGTGGCCACTCATCTTCGACCTTGAAATTGCTACATGTTACCACGAGCTCAGTAATATATTCAACACTCGATCCATCAAAAACGCAATCTCCTTTGGAAGGACCTTTGTTTGTGAATATTTCGATAGAAGTCATACTCTTGGAGAACAGTCCACCAGCTAGAAAAAAATAACCTCGATTGTGCTAATGGTGTTGATTACTTTCTAAATTTAGAGTTGCGATAGAGTGACACATTGGAAAGACAATTTGTGAATTTCCCCCATTGTGTGTTCTAAAATTTCTATACCCGATGTATCGGAATTGAGAATTTTTGCATTGTAAAATAGGCGAAATGCTTTTCTGATGATAATAATTACTTTGATGAGCAAACCCTTCTCTTATGAGCAAGTGGGTTACGATGAGGCTGTGGATAGTATTAGGGCACATATTGGATTTATGTTGATGAAACTACTGATGTAAAAGGTCATTGATTGCGACTCTCGTTTTAGAAAAACTAGAAACAAACTGTCCTTCGAATCCGTACTTGATCTACTGCAAAAAACTGGTCAAGTCAAGTCATGGAACTTTTGCGAGATGGATGATAAATGATGGACTAAAAGTGTTACAAGTGAAAGATGAAAATGTGTTAGATTTCTATTCCGCTTCTGCTACATGCTACATAAAGTAGCTGCCGCATGGCAAGTGTTGTATCCCAACATGGACCATTGGACGTGATTGGCTCATGCACTGCAACGTGTTGCCGACGATTCTAGACGTAAATTCACAGATGTGAACAAATTAATTTCGGCAACAAAAACGTATTTTAAATGTCCCGCAAGGAGTGCTATCGTACAAACAGCATCTTTCAAATGTGACATTGCCACCTTAATCAGTATTTACGAGATGGAGAGTGTGGATTAAAGCAGCGAATGTTTACAGTGACCATGTACGCGCAATTAAATCAATAGTTGATCCTTTTGACTCTGTTCTGTTTATATTAGAGAAGTATGAAATTGCTTTCAGTGATTTAAAAATTAAGTAACTTGGTCTAACTCACAGAAACATCAAACAACAGACTTGGGGACTTTCTATGCGAGAATCTATTGTCAAAATGGAAATAGCTGATGAAGAAGCTGAAGGCTGTGCAGGAAGAAATTGATGTTAGTGTACGTAGTAAACTAGAAATGGTTTTCAAAAGGAACGCAGGATATTCAACATTTCTCAGTGTGAATAGAATTATAAGTGAGGGTGAATGATATTTGTAAATACATACGTTGGGGAAAACTTCTGATTTCAAATACGCTTCAGTGAGCTCATGTGACGAAGATATATTGTTTTCAAATTCTAAGAATAATCTGTCTGACCGACGTCAGTTAATGATCTCAGAGAACTTGGATACATAAATAATTGTGCTGCCTACGTTTATTTAATGTTGTATAAAACGTGTAAATATTAAACTGATATAAAATACATTACGTTTGAGTATTTTACATATTTTTCTACCTATAGTGGTGGAACAAAATATTATGAAGACTTATATAAATTATTTAATAGCCATATACAAATGATTTGTTTATTAATAAGATTTTGAGCCACCATTTACTTTTAGTACAGCTGCAAATAGTCGCGAAATAGATTTGAGTGTCTGAGTAATTCCCAAAGGAATGATCATATATTCTTGTACCAAAACATTCTGTAATTGCTTCAACGATGTTGGAACTGAAAATCTGCTCCTCATTCTCTGTTCTAAAACGCCCGATAACGGTTCAATTATGTTGAGATCTGGCGATTGTGCTGGCCTGGGAAGGTGTTTGATGATATTCTGATGCATCGCAAACCACAACTGAAACTTTTTTGCTGTGCGTATGGGTGCATTATCATCTTAGAATATGGCAGTGCTTGGCAACAATATTCTAGACGTCGTAAGCATTTCATTGTTGAAGATGTTGAGATACTCATTCGCATTAATCCGGTCAGCGAGGGTAATGGAATCAAACGAATACTCCGATATAGCCGCCCAAACCATAACCTAACATCCTCCATGCTTGTCTGTAGGAAGCGGATAGGCCGAATCATAGACTTGTTTTTGGAGTTCTCCATTCATAAACTCGGCTATTTGTAAGAAATAATGTATACGATGATGTATGGGACCACACCATTCTTCCAGTTATCAAGAGACCGGGTTTTATCATCGTGGCACCACTTCTTCCGTAGCTCTGCGTTGGCTTCCGTTGTGAAAGGAATCCCAATTGCAGCCCTTCCACGAATGTTAGCTTTGTGAAGCTTCCGCCGTACTGTTTTGTGGAAACAATGTTACTCACGTGAGTGTTGAGTTCTGCAGTCCCATTTACCGGGGTAGTTTAACGTTGTCTGGCCACAATCATTTTTAATGTTCGTCTGTCTCTAGATTTATATTTAAATTTATTTAGTCAAAAACGGTAAAAACTGTATATGACATAAGGAAGAGAAGATTATCTGCGAACGTTTTCTTGAAAATCCTTTTTTCCATCATTTTAACTAACTATAGGGGCTGAAGGATGAATAAAAGTTAAAGATAAATATATAAAATTAAATTAAAAAAAACTAGATTAGCAACATTTGAAAAACTAGACATTTTCGTTCCAGAGTTATAGAACACTTATTTGCAACGGTAAACGAACTCCAGGTTTGATTTCTCTGCATTGCTAACAAAATAGTAACTCGCCCTTACTTCTACTCCTACCACTACAAGCAAAAGGAGAGTTCAACAAAAGGTGCGCGGAGTGAAGCTATGCGCACGTTTTGTGAAGCATAGTGAAGCTCTGTCAGTTAACTTCGGATTTCGACCACTATTCGTCTTCGCCAACGAAGTTTCACTATGTTTTATGTCATTACCGTGGAAACTATCACTCATGAAACATTAAACAGTTCTGCTGTTTTCGTCACAGATGCTCCCGCTAACCGCGCACCAACGATTTGTCGTCTTTTAAAGTTTGAGAAATCACACATTTCACGGATCGCTAGCTTTCACCGTCACGGACAAAAGCCTATAATACTCTGCAATATAACCTTCAAAATGTGGCATGTCTACTGTGCAACGCAGCCGCCTCTCAGAGTTTACACGTCCGCAGTGGCGCCAACATTCAAAAAGTAGTACAATATTACATGTTCATATTATTTTGTTCCACCTCTATATACGAGTAAGTACCCATTTCGCTACGTGATCTTGCATATAAATTATCCAGCTTTAATTATCACATTAAGGCAGTGTTCTCTTTGGGATGGCAATAGTACATCCAGTAGTACAGAATTTGTTTCTCTTTTCAGTTATTTTAAATACTTTTTTTATTTATGAAACTAGTAATGTAAGCGTTAGGGGTTTGGGAGTTGATGGTAGGAAAAATGTGTTCTTGAGAAGTCTGAAGTGAATTCTTGTATGTAGAGGGACAGAAGGATTACCAAGTTGAAAATAATTCTGGACAGGAAAACATGGTATTTTGCATATGTGATGAAGTAGGAATGATGATTTGAACAATTAATAGTGCGCCTACTTCAAGAATAGAGAAATGGGTTTTTAGGAGTCAAAGGATTGATATTTACTTCACCTAAATATTATTTTTATCTAGCTAGCAACTTTAGACAGTACGCGATTCTACAAATTACACGATACTGTTATGTTTTGTAATCACTGCAAAGGATTTTGGTCAATTTTATCCTAGTCATGCATCCTCAAAACAAAAAAGATATTGAATGCGCTGATAAATATATAGGTTAACAAATATATAATTTCCATTCAGTTTCCGTTAAAACTTAAACAAGAATACTATTTAGATAAAAGTAGCTGAATTCGGCAGTGTAGATATGTGGTGCGCTAAGGTAAGTTCATCTTAAATGTAAGTTTTAAAATTATATTACAATATAGAAAAATGCAAAGAGTGTACCGGTGACACTAAATCCATATTCTGCTCCACCATTCAAAGCATTAGGTTTCAGAATTAACATAGGTGAATTTCTTGGTGTTTCAGTCTTAGAGATCCACGTAATATACCCCGGACCCACTGTTTTTGACCATTCATAGAATTCAGGCCGGTCTGAATTCTTACAGTTTTTAGTGCATATTACTTCAAAAGAAACCTCCTCTTGTATATTTGTTCGTCTGTCTTTTGCACAGTTCTTCAAACACCTTGAGAAAAGTCAGAAACTTTTTTACATCATTCTTTTCACCGCAGCCAGTGTCGCAACCGAAGGGGTGGAGACTTATGGAGCTTCAGTCCTTCTGCTACTGACACGTTTTTTAGTGACAAAGGCATTCAATATTTCGATTGATTGAATTATGATTTATAATTATTGTTAATAATTATAAATCAACAAATAATATTTAATTTTACTTTTAGTATATAGTATGTTTTTATAAAAAAACAAGTCGCCGGAAAACTAAGTCTATTGCTTCCCTCGGTTGTGCCACTGACCGTAAAATAATGTAAAAATAATTTTCATTGTAATATTTTCAGTGAACTAACCTAATTTTAATATAAGGATTTTCACCATAAAGGATGTTTAAGTTCTGTGTTGCCTGTGCTGGAGGGCGTGAACTTTCTTGTGGAGATTTTACTTCCAATCGGAAAGAGATTGAATATATAGATTTTAAACTTGCAGGCGGTATTTTCCACACTTTTTCTGAAAGGGGAATTATACATAACGTGATGTAAAAATCAAAATCAATGATCTACTGTACCTGGCTACGTTATTATAATGTCTCCAAGAGTCTTTAGTTTTCCTCATTTCAACTCTTCAGGAATTTTCTTGAAAATAACATTGTATTTTTGATACATATAACACCGATGTTTCCGTTAATTTTCGAGAATTTTATTTCTTAATTTCGAGATCATTTTGTTAAGAAAAAAAATGTTCATTGTATCTTTCACCGAAGAATTCGGCCGTGCCGCCCGGAGAGACGAGAGCTCGCTCGTCCAGCAAAGCGTTGACTCAACTCCCATGACACGAAACTATCGCAGCTCTTACCGTACCTTAAAAAGATGGTGCACTTTGGCTCGAATGCATTCTTGTCCCCTCCGAAACACACTCTGATTCTTTTTTTGTTTCTGATGAGTCCTTTCATCCGAGGATCAGCCAAAACAAACCGCTTTTGGAATGCAGAAAACTCTTACCTGCTCCACAAACAACTATTTCTCGTCGTAAAGATCGTATTGTGGAGTGCGTTGAGTTCCACAAGAATTACAGAGTTAATATTTTTAACACTATCGTTACTGTTGATGTTTACATAAATCAGATGCTGACATTCTTCAAACAACTGACACCACACGAAAGGCTCTATGGTAACTTTCAGCAGGATTCGGCTACTGCTCGCACTACTAATGATCCATTAACTTTTTAAATAGTTTATAGCGATGATCAAATAATTAGTCGTGTGTTGTGGTCTCTTAGATCAACGGACTCCTTGTGACTTTTTCCTTTAGGGCACTTGAATGATCAGGTCCCGCATTCTGAGGACCAAAACTCGCATTCGGAGGAAGAGCTCCGGTGGTGTTTTGAAGAGAAATTTGCAGCAATTCCGCGAGACTTCCTTCAAAGGGTAAATCAGAATAGAATTGAAATAAAATAGAATTCCGGAGGTGGCAAGAATGCATTCGAGCCGAAGGGCACCCGTTTCAGCATCTTCTTTACGGAAAGTTAAGCGAAGCGAAAGCTCCCGTGTGGACAGCATGGGATGTGATAGAGCCCTGTGCCGGGCGAGCGATCCCTCGACTGCCCGGGTGACGCGGCCCGAATCTTCAGCGAAGGCTAAAATGTCCACCCGATATTGTTCTAGCCATCTTTTGTGATGCAAGATTGTCTAAATCCATCGCATTGGATAGATAATAAATTACAAAACTCAAAATGTAGCTGAAGAAAGTAAGATCCATTACAGAGAAACAACTGTTGACAATTATTTAGATATGGCAAGAAAACTATTGATGCATGTACTGATTACTACAAAGTTCTCCAGAAGTGAAGTGAATTAGACGAAATGGCTCACTTTGGATTTAACAAACTAAAACTATTCAAAACACGTATGAATTAAAAATAATGAAAAAGATTGGGGTTAAAAAATAATCCTAATATTTTCATGACATTGTAAAAATGAAATCATTCTTTTTTATGTACTTCCTTCAAAAGAAACTCTCTATTCTACATTATTCGGATCTAATTCATTCGCAAAACATCTTAAGGACACTTTTCCAAATTCTTGCAGTCTGTTGTGTTTATTTATAGCAATTAAAGCCAACTCATTAAATGCTAAACGAGGAATGAGCTTTCTGTATTTAATATTTTCAATGGGGTATTATATCTGAAGAAATTCTAAATGATTACAGTATCCCCCCTGCAGGATGAGGTACTGGTTACGATACCACGATATAATAAAAATTGCTTAGATTAAAAGAATTCATTATCATCTTGTCGCAGATCTAATGCCAGTCTCGCCACGTAAAATAAGGCAAATTCAATTCAATTCAATTCAAATATTAACCATTGGGTTGTCTGACCTGACGCTCGCTGATCTGAGCTGACTATTTTGGCCTTAATATGATTGAAGTATTTGACGAGCAAAAACTGAGAAGGTAATGAAGATTTATTTTGTGAATTATGTAGGCAAAACGTTTATATTGGGTTTCTAATTAACGAAAAATGAAGAATGTATAATACCTACTTATGTATGAAAAAACGTCATATCATATGCCCGCAAAATATTCCCAGGTCGCCTGCAGTGTTTTGCCGGCCACGACCATTTCCTGAAATCTGTCACTGGAATTCATACACGACATTCGTACAATGATAACATGTACAGAAATAAATTTCCAAAGAGACTGTTACGACATGAACCAACGAGACTAATTAAATACAACACAAAATAAATGCTAAACAAGTGGTGCTCAACATCACATACTTACTGCAATTATTTTTAACTTCTTCAATTATCGAAAATTTAGAAACTTCAATGAAAATGAGGTGTTGAGCCATCTTTTAAGTGTCTCATGCTCGATAAAAAAACCTGCTGTGGTGGTTTTATGCCACCGGATTAAAATACTTTCTTTTGCTATGCAAATATGTAATAAGGAAACTAAGTTCAAAGAATTTATACGAACATGCAATAGGAAAATAAGAATAGTAACGAATTGGAAGTTTACAAGCAATTCAAAAAACTGATTTTAAAATTTTGGTCTCGTTAAATTTGTGACTTAATAAACTGAGCTACGTTAAATTTTATCGACATTCGTAGAAGGGTTTGAGTCTCTCTAGCGCAGTTCCAAGCAGCCAGGTTTAAAACGAGTGTTTGTAACATACACAGGGAAAGACGTCAGAGATAATAGAATGTAGTCAATATATCATTTCATGTATTTAGTTCCACATTGAGTATACCTGTATATGCTTCCTTGCAATAAGACATTGCTGTAAGGCCTAATTTCAGAAATGAGTGTTGCAGTACAAGGTAAATACACAAACCACTTACCCCGGGAAACGGTCTTATTTATCCCCTTACAAAAATTAGGTGAGACATCGCCAGGATTCGTTTGACAAGACCAAGAGTATCCAATTTTTTGACGTGATCGGTCTTCATTTGGATCCAACGATGCAGATGCGTCCATGACTAGTGGTACTTTGGGATCGGCCGTTCTCTCCAAACCACCGTCTATAACTGCAACCAGGGGCTCTGGTGCGACATTAAACCAGCACTGCAAAAATATATCAATTGACGTCTTCATGACTTGGTGTGATTGGGTTGATGACTACGTTACTTACAATAGTAATTAGTCTCCTTCATGTAGTGCATATTATGTCCTGGGAGGCGGCGATTTTCCACTCCTACTAGAACGTGAGATTCGGAGCCGACTTACTCGACTTGCGGATTTTCTCCTACAGGAGTTTCCCCTAGCGGGTCATATGTTGTTGTTTTTTGTACTTTCTCGCATTCAAGAAATCGTGCGCCGGAAAAAGGCGGATTCGGAAGGCTATTTTCGACAAAAAAGCTCTTATTTTTTGTAATTTTCGAAAATACATATACTTCGCCGAGAATGGGACTAGCTACAATTTTTTGACCGTGCGTTGTGACGTAAGAGAAGAAATTTTAAAGAAAAGAGTGAAGCAGTCTTTGAGAAAATAATTGTTTAAAATTTACCTGGATTTTATGCAAAATCACGCGAAATCAGAACCCCAGCTCGAACCTCCTCACTGGCGGCCCGACATGCAAAGTAGTGAAGTGCAAGAAAATGTGAGTGTGTGCGTGTGTGTGTATAAGAAAAATGAGAGGCATACGGATGAAGATGGAAAGATGCGCGGTCCGTGGCCCGTTTGTTAGGATACTGCTCCCACATTCGCCTGACATTAATCGGATAACCCGGAGCAGACGGCCGCTAGAATTCTCCTCCCTAAAGAGGCTGAATTCGACCTACTTGTGGAGCTAGCGTCGAAATTCCTCCACGGTGGGGACTGGAACCTAAGGACATTCCCAGTCACCATCGTTTAAGAGGCAACGGCCATTTTGTAACTGAGCCAGCGCATTCGGACTGCAGTGATTGGTCTATTTCAAGTTCGTATGTTAATATTTTTAAATATGCATAAGAAGAGGGAATGTGAATGCCGGAAAACAGAGGTTGAAAATTCTCAATTTATTTACTGAATTTTCTCATCAATCCTCCTTTGACCGAAGACCACTCCAATTTATTTTTTATTAATTTCTCGCGTAAAAAAACCAACAAAACCTTATTAAGAAGAGAAAGTTATGTAATGCTGCGCGAAAAAACGGCGAATTTTCGGCAAAAAAAAAAAAAAGAAACAAAACAAACAACTGGGCCCTCGTAATGAAAAAGTGGATAAATCCAGTTGCTAAATTTATTTTAAAAATCTTCTAACACGTTACGTAGCCAGAATCTCAGTTTTGTTGGTCCTTAATTCCAAAAAATCGATTGACGGCAAAATGGCTGGCTGGCTGAGAACAACGCTAGCGGGTACTGTTCAGCCAATTTTCTTCAAAATTGATATTCCGTAATCTATCTGGCTGATGACGTGTCCCCTTGAATTTGAAACCGATATTTTAATTTTGATAGGTACTTCACATGAACTCTGGGACAGTTAAAAAAATGGCGCTTCGATTTGGATTAAATTTTGTTGTTGGATAGTCTGCAAAACGTTTAAGAGAATGATGTAGGTCTCATGGCTAAAAATTCTAAATTTTCGAAAAATGAGAAAAATCAATGTTTTCGACGTCGTCCAACATTAATAAATATATAAGATAATCATTTTTTCTTAATAAAATATGTTCCTTAAAGTTAGACTTTGTACAATTTTATAAAAGTAATGTAAAATTAACGTAAATAATGTACAATTTTTTGAAAATTTGAGTATATTTTGCGAAATTTTGCGTGAAATATAGGATTTTAAAAATTTTTTGTTTACGTAAATTTTTTCTCAAGACGGCTATATCGTTTTTGATGAATCTTTATTGGCAGATAGTCTGAAGGATCTTCTTCCTACAACTACAATGATAAAGATACATTTTTTTCCAAATTAAATGTGTTCATCAAAAGCAGATCTTCAAATAAGGTCATAATATTACATAATATTACGAAAATATGACTTCTTTTATTAATTTGACGCCAAAAATAGTCGACTTTTATATTATTTCATATTTGTTTGTTCGTTTCTTCTTCGCACTTTTGTTGTAAGTTTTAAAATTAATCTTTTAGAAAATATTTTTAACAACCTATTTTGAATTGTGTCCTTTAATTAAGTTAAATGTGAAAAGGAATAGATGATTTCGTTTCGCTTAGTAAGATGTGGGAATAAAAGGTAATGCATGAAAAAACGAGTAATTTTGATGAATATCAAAACATTTTATTTAATTATTATATTTTTTCTATTTATTTTCATTTTCTTACTAGCGGTATCAACAATGCTAATTGGCAAAATATGTATCCCATAAGAATTACCGTTCATTGTTGCTTGTAAATCATTGGTGTAACGTCGCAGTGAGGAAGCTATAACGTCTGCTGCCTTTTCTTTCGCATCAATATAAACTAATTTCATTTACGCCTAAAACACACATCATTCATCTTTGGTATTTGCGTAATCTTGCGTTATTTCCGTAAATTCTCGTACTTTTTGAGAAATTTTGGTTGAAAATACGGGCGAGAAAGTATGTGCTGTTTTAGCACTAGTTTGTATATAGTCTTACACAATGTGCGCTATCATTCGCTGCAAGTGGGTAAGAGGCTGTTTTATTGATTTTTAGTCTCAATGTGATAATTGATGCATTGTTATGTTTTGTCTACTGGTCCCTTTTTTGGCAGTTCGTCAATTGCCGTACTTGTGGATCATCGTACGACAAGAATGATTAACAGAAATGTCGCAAAAATACTCGTTTTCTCGAAAAAGTAAACATGACTTTATTTAAAGATCTGATTTTTTTGGGGCAGATTTTCTAAAAAGAAATTTTCTTTAAGAAAAGTATCAATATTGTACTTTTGCAATGTTATTTTTAGTAATTTTCAAAAATACAGAGATTTTGCCGAGAATGGGACAAGCCGCAATATTTTCACCATACATTGTTACATAAGAAACGAAATTTAAAAGAAAAAATTGAAGCACTTCACGCAAAATCACGTGAAAACTGAATATATTCGAAACATTGTACTTGACTTCATTTCAAGATCTGACTTTCAATAACAGATTTCATTAAGAAAACTTATCTTCAATTAAATATTTGTTAGAAGACGCATAAAACGCATTAAATTTTGAACATTTGCAGTTTTCGAGAAATTAAGGGTTTCAACAGTACTATTCGTTTAAGCGTAATTTATGATATACAAGACCAAAGTTCAATAAAAATATTTGGAGCAGGTTTTGAGGAAATTTTGAAAATTTCTTTGAGGCTTCATATAAAGTACCCCGAAACATCAGAATATCCGTTTGAAACTGGCGGGATTTTTGAGCTCGAGCAAATCTATTGGGTAAGATCAATTTTAGAGAAAGTCATATGAAGGTTTAGGCGTTATCTTTGGCCACTAATGGACAGACAGACATTCGATTTTTGGATGTCTAGGACCCACAATATGTGGATTCTGACTTGACAATGTCTTAGAGGAAGTAGTTAAAGTAACGTAGCGGGTAACTGTTGTTGCTTGTCATCTCCTAGCAACGGAGTACTATGATTGAGCGCCCAAAGCAAATAAGCAAATAGTTTTGGGAAGTTATGGACACAAGTTCGAAAGATTCTCAGACCTACGGAAATGTTGGTTTATACAATTGTCTGTATGGTATGCTAGGAATTTTAGCTGTAATGACTTCTACGTGTTTTTTTTATTTAGCCAATGATGATCCCATAATGGCAAGGGCCTCCTGCCTTTTTGAAGAGAATACTGAATGAAGTGATGAGGTGGTGATGAAGGGTGAAAGGACTAACACAAATACAATCATGCCGAGGCGAGTCTCGAACCCGTTATGCTTTGACCCGAAATTGCCACGGCACAACTGCCTTAGCAATCGCGGTCTCCCAAATCGTCTCTACGTGTTTAAAAAGTAACTTGTAAGACAGAGGTCTTGAAATTTAAGTGTTATCTGCTATGTTGTTGAGAAATGCCATTATTTCTCTAAGAAGAATCGATGATAAAGTATGTGTCCCTCTGGTGGTTGAGACGTTGAATTGGTGGCAGCGGTGACACGTGCTACTGGTGGAACTTACCTTATTATAGGTGGACGTGTCCTGTTAACGGCGAGATAGCAAATTGCGGTGGATGTATCTGGTATACGGAACTATTGGACATTCTTTTAAAATAAAAGTCGGGGTACGTAAAGAAGAACATTGATGGTGTTGTATGGTGCTATGTGAGAAGAATTAAAGTAAAAAGTGAAAATACATTAAATGAGAACACTGAATTTAGAAAGAAATATTAAGTTTTTGTAATCAGTATTAAAAATGTATGAGGTAAGTCGTCAGGTGTAAACATTTTTAATCTGTACAGGTATTATTACATTTCTTAATAAATAAATTTAATTAAATACCCGTAAGATGTCTAAAGAAGTCTTGCCATAAATGGCTGTACCCTTATGTTTGGAAGATTTTGAAAGATTAACATTACTTTGATAGGAATTAGCCATAAAATATCACATGAATTATGAGGAAGAATGTTTAAATAAAATTGTTGAAAATGAAAAAGAGGAAAAGTTAAGATTTGCCGAGAAAGGAGGAACGTTAAAAGTTAATAATACCAGAAAAAGAAGAACGGGAAAAGATAAGATTAGCAGAACTAGAACTGTTGAAAGTTAATGGTATTAAAGAAGTACAATTAGCTTAGTGAAATAAGCATCATCAGTAAAACAAATAGATAACTAGTGGCTCTACAACATCACTTTCGCATTATTTATTAATTCTTTTAAGCGTCCTTTCTTCTATTCGTGGAAAAAAAATTGGAACAGTTTTTGTACAATGTCGTTTTTATTAAATTACCGAATTTTAAACCCAAATTACGCAAAAACTACTAGTTTATATCATAGTAATTAATTTATTCTTGGCTTTTGGATTAATTAAGAAGTTTGATGTTTCTTTGTGGATGAAAATAAATGTTCCTAAATCTTCATAGACTACTGTGGTTATTAGTTATGGGAACTTATATTCCCTTCATTATTTCCCTATGAACAGCCGCATTCATTTGTTTACTTACCGTTGCAGTATTAGTGCCTGATTTCTTTAAGTTGATCTTCTCCCCTACAATCTCTTGTACTTGTAGACGAAGTGCATATTTTCGTTGTTTTAATGTGAATGGTTTAATGACAAATTCAAAGAAAGTATTACTTGGCTGATTGTACTTAATTTCATTCTTCCCTGCAAGATTAAAACAAAATATTTTGAACCGATCCAACGAATCAGTAAAAGCTGAATTACAATTTAGTATTAGTCATTGTTAGTTAAATAGTATGTAATATTCTTATAAGAACATTTGTCATTTGTTGGTGTAATTATTCTCAATGTAAATTTGACCGTGAAGAGAAGACATAGTAAAACCGAGGCTTATTATTTAGACCATAGTGAAACAGCTAAATAATTATTTTCGACAAAGCATGGCAATTAATTTCTTTTGAATATAATTGAAGATTTAATGGTAACACTAAAGATTAACTTGATTGCTCTCTTCAGTAGTTTTCCTAAGTTTCTCAGGTCTATACCAAGTGAATGCCGGATCAGCACCCTAACAGGAACCGCACGTGATCTCTCCTTCCTCTTCCTTTTCTATCCCCACTTCTTACCCACACACTTCCATGCACCACACTACAACACATGTCGGGAGGCTTAGTCGGAACTTCAGATGTGCTGAGCTCGGCTGCTATAACAGACCTCTGCGTGGTATTTCCTAGGCTGTCAGGTGGACCGCCGCTACCACGGCGAAGGTGCCGTCGTTTCGGTCGCCATTCTTGCGACCTTCATAATGCGTAAATGCATTACGCCCTGAGAAGGTCGCAGAATGGCGACCGAACGTCGGCACCTTCGCCATGACGCGGCGTCACCCGGACAGCCTAGTAAATACTGACTCCGGCCGCGGAAGCCTACGCTCTCACTAGACCTTGCGTGGGCTATAACTCCACCCTAACTCTTGTTCAACCAGGGAGCTCGTGTCCCGGGGAGGCACCTTAGCATTTCCCCATCATCCGCACCCCTGCTCGCAAGTACGCCGAAAGGCTGCTATTCGGATGCCGTCGGAATGCAGTTTGGCGGGATCACGGCAACCTTCCCGACCAATGCCTGGGTGGGGCCACCCTGCCAGCTCAGAGCTACTATCTTTCCAGACTAGAAATAGAGAGAAGTAGGGACATGTGAATTCGTGGGAAAGGTGAACTATAAAGGTATTACATCAACCCCTTCTGGGCCACCTTTTGGGGATAGCAATGTATTATTCGATGTATCTCTATCTAAAGATGATTTCCTTTCTATCCTGTTAAAGAACTTAAATGAATAAGTGAATAAAATATTTTTAAAACTTAAGACGCCACAATGATCTTATTTGTTCCATTTCACTAACTTAGATACGTACAGTTTCCTTTTTTTCTTTCTGAAAAGTGTCGATGGCTCATCTGAGGACGTATGGAAGAGAAGTACAATTTGAGCAATTTTTATTGAGATCCAAATTTCTTCTCCATCTTTTTAACCATAATTAGTTGAATGATTAATAAAATAGCAACAAAGAGAGATTTTCAACTGTTTACACATGGGCGCCTAATCTCAAATAGAAACAAACATAACCTTTCTTTGGTATAAAGGTAAGAGTGTACATTTCAAACATCCCGTGTTCGAGATAGTCTTAATTTTTCCGAAATATCCCGTGAACTTGCGTTTATTCGTGGACCTGCATTTTGTTTTTTCTCAGAACTCTACAAAATTGCTTGCGGAGCACCTGCCTCAGTCAAAGCGAGCACTTCACCCGCTTCTATAATTGTCGCTTTTCCGGTAAATCTAGCCTCTTCAACTTAAGACGCTATTTGCATGCATTGCTAAAATCAATAGCCGGTCTCAAGAGTTGCCAGATTAGGGAATTTTGTTCCCCAAATGAGGATTTTTTTCGCTTTGTGGAAAGAATGGGCAACATGGAGGGGGAAAAGGTTGGGGATTTTTTGGGGAAATTATTGTCACCCGGAGTAGAAATATTTTTTCCCAATTATGAATAAAAAGACACAATATACATTATTCTCCCTCAAGTTTGTGTATCAAAAAGAGACAAATAAACGACAGGAATAGAGAAAGAAAAATATGAGAAAAAGCTAGTACGAACAGCTCAAAGGATGTTGAACAGTCGATTTGAAGTACTATCTGAATGTAAAGGAACAACCAATGGAATGGTCAGAGACAGGTCTTGTCGTTAGTCTAAATTTGAGAAATATTTTTCTTTTCAAAATTGGGGAATTTTGTTTCATTGGAGGGATTATTTGGGAAAATTCTATATACGTGATGGGGAAAGAGCTCGCAACATCTAGCAACCCTGGCCAGACCAACTATAAGGTTGCCAAGTCTACTTCCAAAACACAGGGGACAATCGGGTTAGTAGAAAATATTACACTTAAATTATATATTTTCTAGCAAACTTGCAACGCTTATTCTCTTAGATTGTATAGCTTTAGATAACGTATCATTTCTTGAAATAACTTTTGAAAACAAATGCCACATTTTATGAAAAAATAGTGAACATAATGAAAAGAGAGGACTCCCCCTCTTAAATAGTGGCTACTTGGCAACCATAACGAACTGCAACGGGAGCACGTTGCAACGGAAGACATCCTTGCATGTCACAAACCTGAAATTATTTAATCACAACCGCTGTCTTGTTATCGAAGCTCCGTGGCGACGTGTTCTCATTGATTCAACTGTTTTGGCGCATCAAAGCTTAGTATACATGCACGCATGAGTAAGGTGTAAAGAAAGGTAATTGATTAATTCCATAACAGATAACACGGATATTTTCTTGAAATATTAAATGTTGTAAATCAGATTCTAACGCTAATGTGTGCTGACAGTCTTAATTTTCTTGTAAGAACTGAATTCTCTCTTGCAAGAATCAGGTCTTGCCAAAGCCATCCACCAAATTTTAGCTCTCATACCCAACGAACATAAAACGAAGAATTTCGACGCCTAACAACAACGTTTGGAAACTTATCTTCTTCGTACCCGAGCTTTATAAAACTTACTTGCATCGTTAAATGCACCAAATATGAGTATTTGGTTTTACTTTCTCGCTACGCTCACGCCGAAGAGAGAAAGTTATGTAATGCTGCCCCAAAAAAACTGATTTTTCAGCAACAAAAATCTTATTGGCGGGCCCTGATAACGAAAAAGTAGATAAATGTAGTTGCTATTTTTTTTAAATCCACTAATTTTAGTATTGCTAACAAAATAGTAACTCATATCCCATGATCTACTCCTACCCTGACTAGAAAAGGGGAGATCCACTAAACTTTCGCGAAATGAAGCTTGCTGATACGACCAGAAGGAAAAAAGGGCGCCATTTCAGCTTTTGTTCAATGGATTAGGGAAACTAGACAAACACCAGATCGAAATGTCCTTGTTAAATGGAGATGACGGTACTCAAGACCCGAGAGGCAACTTTACTAAGTTTTGGAGTGAGTTTTGGTTCAAAACTGAGTAAATCATCGACATCGACACTTGTACCAATCTTAAATATCTTCAGCAAAGCAGAAACATACATGAACTCTTTATGTGTGTCAAGTTGGAGCTCAAAAATCCATGTTTGTTGCATCAGTGAAAATGTAATATTTTTTGACAACTTTTTCAACTTACCGTCGAAAGAAATATTTGCATTTGTTACATCGTATAAAATCCATTTGTGTTTGAGGGTGGAGATCTCCGGGCAGCTTTGCAAAGCACGACCTCGAATGATATGTCTATCCCTTCTTCGCAACAGGATAGGTTTGTCATTGGATGTTGAACTAAAAAAGTTTTATTTCGCATTTTACACGAAGATAAGAGTCATTAGGCATCTGAAGAAATCACAAGAATAATTTGTTTCTCTAATACTTTTCTTTATACTTCAATTGTTTGAATGTAGGAATAATTTTATCATTTTTTTTGTCCTTAGAGGTATAATTCATCATTTTAGTAAATATGGAGACATTTCAGGTAATTAAAGTATTCGATCAGATGTACCTTCTCAGTTATAGTTACTGTTATTTCTATTAGTAATAATATTAATATTTTAATAGTGTCTCTCAAATATGAAATTATATTTGATGAAAATATGAATGTATTAAATTTAATAAGAACCTTATTTGCATTTTATTCTACAACAAAATATTTGTTAATTATTAATCGCGGGCGTATTTATCGCACGAATTAATTTTTTTTAATGCTGATTATTGTGAAATGAACGTACGGTGTTATATATTTACCTGATTTAAAAATTGTCATAATGCATAAATGAAAATGTAAAACTGAAGAAGAACAGTGTTACACTGCTATTCTTCAGTTTTCCTGTCTATACCAGCGTCCACGAAGTATTTTCTAATTTATTTATTTATAAGGGACATTTTTGTAATCTTCATTGTTTTTTTGTGAAACTTAATTCAATGTACAACAACACATTAAAGCGTCTTCTCTGCAGATAGTGGCATAGATGGGAAACTATGCTACATGCAATCCGCAACACATATTCTCTGTGGGACATAATTCGTAAAAGAAGATTTCTAGAGCTTTAAAATTAGTTTTTCATGAGCCTAAAGGAATACGAGTTATGTTTTCTATGCTTGTACATGCTAGTCTACAAAATGGTACTTTTTGAACGTTCCATTACATTTTCTTACGGTTCCGTCTCTAGCACGGGTTGCCAGAAAGTCTGAAACGCTGGAAATGGCTTACATTGAAATATTTTCACTTTTAAAACATGTTCTAAAAGTACCTTTTTCCTAGATATTATTTTTTTTCCGAAAATTTGTTTGGACCTTTGTATTCCTCTTTTTTTTTGAGTTTCCACACATCTGTGCTATCCATTAAGAACTTTTTGATTCATCCGCCAGGGAAGCCAATGCCCTATCCGCCGACGTAATGTTTATCAAAGTATTTCATGTTGATAGGCGTATTTTGCTTCAGTTCAGGGGTTGTATGTTCTAACTTGGGATCCAGTATGAAGAATTTTCACTTTGAATCCTAGGATTCAAAGGCCCGGGTAACTACGTGAAAGTATATGCAGGGTTTCCAAGACCCTGCCCATCATACGCTCTCGAAAAATGCTCATAAAATGGTTTTCATTCTTAATAACTTCAACAATAAAGGAACCTTGTAATGTTAATCAATTATTATTTGTCTAAATAATTGAGTCTTAAAAGCCCTGCATGTACATTGACATAATGGAATAAAATTTCAGGACTTACTTACTATATAACTTCTGAGAATTTTTCCTTTCCCAGTGACTAAAATTTAAGTTTAAATCTTTCTCCTTTCTTACTATTATACTTTCTTGTTTACTACTAAATGAAAGATTACACGGAGAGTTAACTCACAGAAATTCAGCTGTGCAGAGTAAAAAGCGAAATAAAAAACGTTAGGCCTCGGAGGTGGACATGTAAAATGGGCTATTTGAGATAGTAAACATAATTCGAAACAAAACCGTTGCCTGGTGAAATATTTAATTTCATATTGAAGCCAATAGAAACGTTCAATATAGTTTTGGCCAAAAGTCAACGAAAGCAAATATTACAAACTAGGTTGAAATACTACCGGTGCAGTGGCAGAAATCTGTAAATTAGTTACCAGTCTTGAAGAATGACGTCAGGTAAACATTCTGATGGATTTGACCTCATCCATACTTTATATGTATTCTCAAATTGCGTCACCTTTCTGTTCTTTAACGCAAGATGCACGTGACAGAACTCGTTTCTGCACTCCAACATGTGAGAAAATTCTATAAAACGTCGGGGACCTGGAAAGAAGAAACAGGGAACATTAGTAGGAAACTCGGAGTTTGTTTTTAGCCATATATGTTGTTTATGCTTACCCACAATCTTTAGTCTAGCGTTCACGTTTGGCGAGGAAAACGAACGAAGATGTGAGAGTGTGGACACTTGTTGCCAAACTAGTTTTGAAGAGAATGTATGTTGTTCATCAAATTTAATTTCCATTGTCAGATCAGTTCCTGTTAAGAGGTTTTCTGGTTTGGTTGGCAAAAGATACAAAACAAAACGATGAGGGTGTCCAGTAAAACCTTCAGGATCGAAAATAAATACTGGGGTGCCTATTCTTTGGCCCTCAATTTTTTCTGTAAAAAATGGATTTGAATACATCCGAAAATAGTTCCCATACTTTCAAGAATGATATGTATGTGAGATGTCCATACCTTCACAATAACGTCCTCCCCAAGGGGCAGTGCAATTACAAAAGAAGGACCCCCATGTTTGCTGACAGCGTCCGTTATTCTGGCACAGTGTATTCTTTTTGCAATGATTAGTCTCTAAATCACACACTTTCTTGTTCTGCCCTTTACGTTGAAAATACTGCTCAAAACATTCGCAGGTATAGTCGTTGGTGTATTTCCCTTCGGAATTCTTTGCAGGTTTGCAAATACCGAAGTTCCGACAGGGGGTTCTTATCTTACACGGATGTGAAGGTGGAACATTCTCTTCTGAGCTCCGAGAAAGTTCTCTTGTCTTGCTTCTAGTGTAAAGCGTTGAATTCTCAGGATTATCTCGCAAAAGAACAGCTGGTAATAGGTGTACGAAAACACAAAATCCTAAATAAAAATCAAACAAACCGTTGTTAAAACACTTGCTCATTTATAGATAAAAAGTTCTCACTTATAGATTTAACTTTTAATGGTAATAATGTTTACAGTGATCTGAAATTTCTTATTTGAAGTATTGATATATTAAAGTGCGATTGAGAATTCTTAATAGAATACGTAAAAGTATTTGTATCTGCCACAGTGTTTGCTCAGGAATAACAAGATTATCAAACTTCCCTTAAAACTCGTATTGTTTCTCTGGTTACCGTGAAGGTGTCTCTACTTAACATTGAGTAAAACTTTAATTCAAACATTTCGCCAATTTCCAAAAGTTGATTAAGTTACAAGATAATAGAGCTGCCATTGCGACACACTGCTGGCCTGACAAGCCTCAAGCCAAATGCCATAATGATCATTTTATTCTAACGGAAAAAAAGAGGCGTAGGAAACGAAGAAAAATCCATCTACGTTAAAGGACTGGTCCCTCTCAAATTTTTTTTAATGTCAAACATAAAAAAATAAAAATAATTTGTATCCCAAACTAAACATTAACTATTGTGAAATTATTTGGTTCGCATCAGCGTCTTTATAAATAAATTTTGCAAAACTAATCTCTAAATACGTCTATTGTCTTTAACTAATATTTTATCAAAAATAAAACCTACTTAATGGCCAGTTCTAATTTTGTGAGTAATCTGTGAATTTTGTTTATTAATGATTTCACCATCAATTCTTTTGTGTTCCGCCAATTGCATTTCCAAATTTCCCTTGGTCTGTTCTATGTAAGATTGTGAACGTTTTGCACTTTCAGTTTTGTATACTAGTCTTTGTTGTTCCTCTTTCTGTTTAACATCTTTGAGATTTCTAATTACTGTACATTTCTCTGTTCACTAACTTTAGATCAACTTAGTTTTAACTTATTAATAAACGAAGAGAAATAATTGTAATGGTGCGTCGGAAAAGGGCGAATTTTTGACACAAAAACTCTTACTGCCGAGACCAAGTAACGAAAAATGGATAAATCCAGTTGCTGAATATAGAAGAAAAATCCTCTAACACGTGGTGAAGCCAGAACCCATGTTTTGTGCTTTCTTCATACCGAAAAATCGATTGATGGCAAAACGTCTGTCCGGCTACCCATCCGTCCGTCCATCTGTCCATCTGACTGCACAACGCAACCGTTCAGCCGATTTTCTCCAAAATTGATATTAGCCAATCGTTCTGGCTGATGTCGGGGCGCCTGGGATTTGAAACTGATATTTTAATTTTGGAGGGTACTTTAACCTTGGAAATTTTCAAAATTTAGGACGTTTAAGAGAATGGTGCATAGCTCGTTTTCCTTAAAAATACTATTTTTTAATTGCTAAAATGCTCAAACTTCTTCCGAATAATTCCATATATTTTCTCACAAGGAATTTAATTGTTCGTATTACCTTAAGGATTTCGACATTAATCCGAAGCCCGGAGGTCTCTGGGTTAAACCCGGAGCGGTGCTACCCTCTTTATTTTATATTTTTTCGTAATAAACACTTTAATTTTTCTCGGTTACAGGACGTTGAAGGGTTTATTTCACTATTTCTTGATATGTTTATTATATTAGATGAGTTTGGCCACAGACACTAGTTTATAAAAAAAATTGAAATAAAAACACTGAATCACATTATTATAAACCCACAGTTTATTTTCATGCACTTCATAATTAGGCGGTAATAAATTAACTTAATATTACAAATCGTAGAACATTAGTATTTTAATTAGTTCATTAGTATTAGTTATTTATCAACTGTGTATGATGTACCAAGACTAACTTATAAGAAGTTGTAACGTATAAACTATAATAACAAGATGTTGAAATCGAATGGAGATGCAAATAAGCCTTTTTTATCAAGAATTGATATTATTCGCCATGAATATGCGCCAAAGGAATTACACAAACACTATGTGATCAAAAGTATCCGGACACGTGACTGAAAATGACTTACCATGTGTTCGCCCACCCTTGGCCTCGATGACATCTTCCATTGTCGCAGGCCTACTTTCAATCAGGTGCTGGAAGGTTTCTTGCGGAATAACAGCACAATCTTCACGGAATGGTGCACTGAGGAGAGGTATATACAGAGGTCTGACACGAAGTCGGCATTCAAAAACATCCTAAAGGTTTTTTGATAGAATTCAGGTTTCTGTGCAGGCCAGTTCATTACAGAGATGTTATTGTCGTGTAACCTCTCTGCCACAGGTCGTGCAGTATGAACAGGTGCTCAATCGTGTTGAAAGATGTATTCGCCATTCCCGAATTGCTCTTCAACAGTGGGAAGCAAGAAGGTGTTTAAAACATCAACGTAGGCGTGATAGTGCCACACAAAACAACAAAGGGGGTAAGCCCCCTCCATGGAAAACACGACCACACCGTAACACCATTTTAGACGTCCGGATACTTTTGATCACATAGTGTAGTTTTGACAACGCTGCGCTGGCAACAGTGCGTTGCTTGTTACTGTATAATTTGTTGCGAATACTGTAAGAGTCAAACTTATTCCTGTTTGTTTTATTTGTGAAAGCAAAAAATGATTGCCGCTCCTGACTATCGAAATGAATGCAGATATGCATCACAGGCACTTTGTTTGAATTGAACGTTTTCAAGCAATATCTGAAGTGCTAGTAACACAGAAAATGCAATATTTCAATATAACGTAGCATTTTTCAAATAATGCGAGAAAGTATGTGCTGATAGTTAAATCGCCCGATCTGCAAGATCCTAATAATCATTTTTTAATTATTTTCTGTTCTAACGTGAATTTGACACAGTCATTAAAAAATCAAATTTAGTGATTATGTGATGGTCTGGGACCACTGAAGGCATATCAACAACATATTCCACATGTAACAATCAATATTTTTAAGCACTTCCGTTTCTAAATTCCGCATAAACACTTCGGAAAAAAAGAAGTCGAAGGCCCTCCAATAGTAGTACCTTTTGTTTGTTTCTCAATTTGGTAGTTCAAAACAAACCGAAAATTGTTTATAATTGCCCTCAGAACCAGCCGCATTTCATATATTGGGATGTGTTTAATATATATTTTTTCTGACAAAAAATCTATAACCAGTCATTATAAGTGAATGAGTTTTGAACGGGTACATTCCAACTACGTCGAGCGACACGAGTCTCATCGATGTGTCTAATCCTGATATTTATTTTTTATTTTTCAAATAAATTCAAGCTGTTATGAATAGAATAACCTTATTCATTTTCTAACAAAGATTTCAAAACTCTGTTAAGGAATTTACGCTGGGGATAATGAGGAGTATTTAGAAGTAACTCAAAAAGTAGAGATATGCAATTTAATAACTTCTCTTCCATAAGAACATAAGTTTGGCGAATTAACGCATTTACCAAGCACCTCTGCATCAAAGTTCCTGAAATTTAGTATCTACTCAAAAGTAGAATAAAATGTCATATTTCATTACTTGTGCTACGAACAATCTCGAAAGGCGAATAGCTCAAACATTATTATGACGCGACAAAAACTTAAGAGTTATTTTCGTGTCGTCAAAACACATAAAATTAGCATATTCTCAGATTGCAGTAAACTTAGTTGTATATCAGTGTTTCAGTCACGTTTTTCCGACATCTGACGAATGTTAAAGTAACTATCAATATTGCACGTAAAGGAAACTGTCTCTTCGTGAGAAATGAGAATAGTTTGGCTCTATGTAATTATCATCCTCCGCATACATCAGGTATTTCAACCTCTCGTATCCATAAAGTACTGTATTTACGAATTATGTGCAGAAATATTGGTTTAGCACTTGCATCTTATAAATTGATCGATATTATTTTTATGCATAATAATAAAATGTGCAAATATTTAAACTGGAAAATTATCTCCATACACTTTAAAAGTTAATTTAATACTTCATTGTCCCAATATTTTAATATTGAAAAATCAATGTAGAAAAATAAAAACAAAAAATAGCCAATTTTTAAGGTAGCAATTATCTAGTGCTTTGAATAATTAACATCACATCATCCTATTATGCTGTAATGCATTGTTAAAAACTCATCATAAAAATGTTTTTAATCTATTATTAATAAATTTAATTTTTTAAAGTGAAAACATTATGCAGTATTGATTCAAGTGATCAAAACAATTTTCTACAAATGAGAAACAGTAACAAAATTTCTGAAAGAAGGGAAAAGATAGACAAATCTGAAAAATAGTTGAAGTCTATAAACATATTAAAAGAAAGGAAATATTGTGGTAAGTTTACTTGTACAAACATAACCATGATAATAAGAAAATACTTACCTATTATTGCTATCATTGCTTCTTCATTTGTATTTTACTTATCATACACAATATTATTGTGGTTTTATTCAGTAGCACTTAGTAACAATCCAGGTGCTGTTAGTCTTATGTTTCAAAGATATATTTGCAAAGGGCAAGAAAATGTCTGTACTGATACTAAAGCAATTTCATAAATAGTGCAATTATTATAAAAACAGGTTGAAACGTGTCTGAAACGTTAATCCAGGCTTCCGGTTGAAACATGGTAAAGGAAATAATCTCCACAAAATGTTTAATAATTTTTATTAATTATTATACAGAGTTAACTTTCGGGAAAACACTTTTCCCGTGAACATTCATGGGTTATCCACGTTGCTTGGCCAGTACGTATTTTCAATTTGTATTTATTGGATATTATTTGTTTGTTTTTTCCACTAAACACACTGTATTTTTTTGTGTGTTCAACTTCGATAATGTTTTCATTTCCTTCTCCTTGCTAGAGACCCACTGAGGATGGGAAAAGTGTTTTCTCGAAAGTTAACTCTGGATAATAATTAATAAAAATGATAAAACCTTTTGTGGAGATTTCCTTTACCATATTATGAATTACCACAAGATATCTGCTACCACTTCGGAAATTTTTCTGGTTGAAAGTTGGTCATGCACACATTGCAAGTTAGATTAGATACTTTGTACTTATTTCAGTGTTCCAGCCGAGAAAAAAACAACAATGGTGGACTCTTCTGCTCGTGAAGAGGAGACGCATTATACCAATAAATTACAAAAGTCAGTTTGGTTAGGTCATATTTTGTTAATAATCATACGCAAAGTGTCAGATGGTTGTGTGCACTTCATAGTATCACGTTATGTGTCAGATCACTGTATCATTTTATGCATTTTGGAGTTCAGCTCGAGCAAAGACGTTGGTGGAAACTTTAAGTCGTGATTTTGGGACTTTGGAAACCAATAACTTACAAATGACAATTTAGATAAGTTATGTTTGGTTACTACTTAAGTGTTCTTAACTTGAAGAATATGCTGAGTTGATATTACTCGCGCAACTTTTCTTGAACGATGACCTTGATCCCCCTCCCTTGTGCAATCAACAGTTGAAGGCAAAAGCTCGCAGCGGGCACTGATGACAACCTTCCAAGCATTAAAACTTCGTTGGCGCGAAACAGAAGCTAGTCAAAGCCAGTTGCTTTCATAGTGCAGCACTCCTGTTCTGATTTAGTGTCAATATCGAAAGAAATGGCTGAGTCAAGTCCAGTTCCGTCAAGGGAGTCACCTAAAACTCCCGAAAAAGTTAAGTACAAGATGCAGTTCTGACTTTCATTTCAAAGAAGTTGGCATTATTTAAAATACTCTAGTGGCCGACTTTGTAACTAATACACCCACTCCACCCGAAATCGTCAATCCATCGTTCAAGGAAAGTTGCCCGAGTAATAACAGAAAACTTATACCGTCTCAAACGAGTGATCGGCATAATCACCAGTTGACTTCAAATTCTACTGATGTCTGAAAGAGGGCATCACTACCGTAAAAACAAACTAACTACCAAGTTCAGTACAAGGGCGATCTACCTGAATCGGTTCATAGTAATGTTAACAAGTTAGCTTCAACATTATTAAAGTGATGGCTTGTGGACTGAAATTAGAGGAACGTTTTATCCCCAAGTAGAAATGGTAAACTAATTTTCGATTACATGCTGTTTCATTATATTTTCCTTTTTTATATCACTTTCGAATGACGATGAATTCTTCTATTTGGACCGTTCCACAAGGTGATTACTCTCCACATTTCAATCACAATCGATGGTCTCCGAGCTTTGAAAGTGCGTACCATGAGCCCTTAGACCACATACGCATGAACTAAAACTTACTTCATTACTTTTTTTTATTTCTTGAAAAAAAAACGAGTTACATTTGCAAACTTGCAAAATGTATGTTTGTACTTGTAAAGAAAATGTAATAAAAAAATTTAATGCCATTTTTTTGAAAACTTTAAAAATGTCCCTGGAGTTTCATATAAGGTACCCCCAAAATTAGAATATCGGTTTCAAATTCACGGAGCCACGGTATTAGCTCGATCGATTGGCGAATATCAATTTTGGAGAAAATCGGCTGAACCGTTCAACCGCTAGCGTTGTTCACAGACGGAAGGAGAGACAGACAAATGTTTTGCCATCATCCACAAAACATTAATTCTGGCTTCACCATTTGATATATTCTTTTATTATAAATTTAGCAACTAGATTTATCCATTTTTTTCGTTACAGGGGCCCGGCAATAAGAGTTTTTCTGCCGAAAATTTGCCGTTTTTTCGCGCAGAACGAAAATTCAACCACTTTGTGCTGTAATACATTCTACTTGGTTTGTTGCGAACCCTCTATATGCCCTGGAAGTTTATATACTTTATTCTGAGACATTGTATATGCTTTGCTTTTTTGTTCCTGCTCATAAATTATTAGAATTTCTTCACAATTTGAAAAAAAGTAGAATCTCCATCCAATAATACACCCTTCTGGTCATTACTCCGTTGTCTGAATTTTTGTTTTAAATACAGACAATGAAAAATACTTTCAGGAAACGTAGCACAGGACTGAAAAATCAAATTAGACAAATTAACCTCACACGTGACAAGAGAATATATTCTAGTATTAAGATTGGAGTCATCCAAAAAGACTTAATCTCAGAAGAGAAGGAGGTAATAGGTACTGAAAGTACCAATATGATTAGTGTTTTGGTCTCTGGCTATAAGCCGCGCCTTCGCCCTTTCCCTGCGGGAAGGGTGGCTGCTGCTTGCTCCTCCTGCTGGGGGTTCTCTTTTTCGTCGCCAGGTTGCTCGTGCGTAGCGACGGAGCTTCTGTTTGCTGCTCTCTGGCGGCCATTTGGCCAAATACGTGGCCCGTGATGCCGCCGGCGGTTTTTTTGAAGTGCCCGTTAAGGCGGATACACTATTTTACCAGAGTGTGCTGCTTTATGGTATCAATTAGGACGACGACGTTTTAAATGTGAGAACGAATTGCAGATCACCGGTACCACCATCACGGTTATTTCGTGCGATTTAAGCGAAGACAAAGGCGAGCTCGTATATTTGCCGTATATTCTCAACTATTGTTTATAGTGAAAGCCGATTTATACATTTTAAGAGAAATATTGTGAACCAATTCATATCAAAAGGAGCGATGACTCTGTAAACATTGTAATTAATTCTTGAACATACACTGTCGACTTTTATATTATTTTTAATATGCTAATTACGATTGCAAGTTAAATATGCTATTTGTTCAAATTTCTAAGGAAGCTGAAATGTGCTATTTACCTTTCACAAGCACAAACATCATATAGTATGTTGGATGTATTGCTGGAAATCACGTTTTCAGAGACATCTTGCGTCAGGGATAATTACTAACAGTCTGGCCCCACAGTTTGTGCTGCAACCTAGGGAAAAATATGCGTAGCTCTGCGCAGAGGCTTTCGGGGTAGGCTCATGTAGGAATTTATAACAGGAGGGGAAACTCGCTGTTTGAGAGTATGAACTAGAGCAGGGGTGTCTCTATTTACAAGGGCTCACGGGCCACACCTAAAATCTCCAATATGGCTTCGGGCCATATTTGCATTAAACCCACACTTGACTTCCCCGTATTGCTGATCTCGGCACCTTGCCGGTTGCTCTGATACGGAGGGGGGAAATGAAACCATTCGTGATGTTAGGCCGCAGTGAAACACATTAGGATGATTTTGAATTTCTGAATTCACTATACAAATCCTTAAATCTAAACTTAACCTTTTTTTGTACATTAAATGGGTATTGACCCTGGTATGGCGCGTGTGCTAGGCGCCCAATATTCTCGTTCAACATGGATGAATTGGGACTTCTAGTTTTATCTAATAACCTTTTGCGGGCCACAATAAATGGTACCAGTTGGACAACCTTTGAGTAGAAGATTCGCCTGCGTCGTTTCCGTGTGGGGGTTTCTACTTTAAGGTACAGGTTTAATATCTAACGCTACTTGAGTAATTGCCTTGTTAGGTAGCCGTTGGGACTTTCGATACTTCTAGCACTGATTTCATCCACGCGAGCAACTCCACCCACTAGTGGAGAGTTTGAAACCCTGGGCAACCCCCACTATTATGTGTAACCAAACATTTATGGTGCCATTTCGTTTGCATCGGTATTTGCTGGGGTACGTTGTTATCAATTGTAAATCAGGATGGTGAAATGTTGGGCACCAGGATGCGTCGACGCTGTTTGCCAGGAAATGCAAAATTTTCTTCAGGTTCCCATCCGATTTGCAAAGGGGAGTAAAAAATTCGGAGTTATGTGAATGAGTTGTTTGCAGTTGAATCGAAAATATATTACTGCCTGTTGCATTTGATTTGTTTTATGAATTCATAAAAATAATTTGCATTCGTCAGCCAATGACGGGCCCATTAAAAAAACATTATTAGTTTATTTTATTATTATCATTATTATTATTATTATTATTATTTATTATTATATTTATGTTGTTTTAGTTTTTTCCCATTCATTTCCACCTAGAATGGTTGCATTCCTGTATCACTCCGTACGTTTCATACAACTTAAGAACTTTTTAATTGTCTATGTTTATTAATGTGCAATAGTGTAACATTTGTGTAAAACATAATGAATGAGAAATTCGGGTGTGTGTGTTGTTTCTGCACTCAATTTTTGCCAAATAGTTGTGTTCTATTACAGATTCTGTGGCCTGAGGATAGAATTCGGTGATCTGGAAATAGTCAAGAAAAGAAGGGACCACTTTTGCATGAAAATAATCCTCGAGTAAGTTCAGTTTTTGAGGAAATACGGATGACTTTATAAATGATAGGTCCAAATAATGGTGGATAATAAGCTCAATAATAGTGGTTTTCGTTTATTACGAAAGTTTTCACTAACTGCCCTAACACCATACCAAAATGTGTGACCCTTTGTAATCTCATCTTGGATCAATTTTTTTTTTCTTTTTGACAATCTATCAAATTGATCAAATCAAATTGATCAAATTTGTCACTAAAGACAAACTACATTGTTGCAATTTAAAATCATTTCATTATGTTGATATAAAACATTTTATGCCTACTGTTCCACATATAAAATGATTTTATATTTTGTGTTATAACTTGTAAAGGTATGTAGAGATTCAATTATAATAGAAAATAAAAATATATAGAATTAGTATGCCAAGAGATATTAAAGAGTAACTGTATGTTCTAAAATTCCAGATTATTCTTCTGAACCTGTATTGTATAGCCTCTATGATATGTAAAATTGTTTTCAGAATATTTTGTATGAATACTACACAGGAAAAAATGTTTTTATATATCCAAATGTATTCTTCCCTGTCAAATTATATTATTTTGTAATATAGGCGCACAAAGAGCGGAGTATTGTTATTTATGGAGTTATTATCTACTTGGCTGTCAAGAAATGAAGATTGAGATCGGTGCATCTGAGCCAGCGCTTCAACGTCCATGAGTATCCATTCTCGCCACAGAGGTGCAGTGCTGTCGCATGTTCCTTATTGTAGATTGTGCCACACGAGTTTCTATCTATTTTGGTATACGCCCATGGTAGGGGTGTTGATTGCATTGCCATTACAACCGTCACATGATATCTCTTTGAAAGCCAAGCTGTGTTGTTACGTTGATTACTTAGCGAAATACAGATACAAGGGAAGATCTTGACTTCCTCTCCTCACACAGCAGAACCTGAATGTACGGTGTTCAGTCCCGAGGCCGCCATGCGAGAGTCTTGTAAGGAAAACAAACAAAAGCCGCGCATGATAGCCAGAGACTCTTTAAAGTAGTATTAATTCGAATCTTCTTTAATATAATTAGCCACTTTTCTTTCCCGTATACTTACCTATAACGATTATATACGTAGTGTAAGGAAAGTTATGTATGCTGCGGGAAAATCGGTTTCGACATTTCAACGGAAATACACGTTTTGGCGCCCCTGTACCGACAAAGTGTTTGTTTTTTTCAAAACGTCCCGCCGTCTGTCAGTGTGAAAACCCAGTAGCGTCTAAACCTTAAGTATGATTTTCCCCAAACAGTCCCCGGACATGGCTTAAAGAAGAATTATTAAAGATCTAATACCCACAATATTGTAAGATGCTGTTCCGAATGGCAGACATCGCTAAGGCAGCACTGCCGTAGTGTCTCGGGACCAATGGATCGAGTCCGCCTCGGGATGTTAGTGTTGTGTTCGTCCTTCCCCCCCCCCCCTATCATCATCATATCGTGCAGTCCTCACAGCATACCGTTACGCGCAATAGTGGTCGCTAATGACCTAGAAGTTAATGCGACATTTGATAACAAACAAACAAAAAATTGATGAAGGTGAACATTCAGCCGGAAATCAATGCAATTGTCTACAAAAAGTTTTGCAGAAAATAAACGCAACATTAAAGTTACGATTAACGTTTATTTTTAATTTATCCGTACCATTCATAAAATTTGACTCCAACGTAAACTTCTGATTCCACGATGATCTTATGGTGGCACTTTTGCTGTCTATAAAATCGGTTATTAAGAACTAGTAATAAGAAATCTAGGCCACACTACAATTCATTTAATTCCCGAAATTTGTATATTAGGGGATAGAAAAGCAAAATCGGTGTCCCTCCGGGACACGCAAATCTATTTTTAAGGTTCTAAAACGCATCGTATTCAAGTTATGCATGTCAGGAGCGTGCTACAGTGTTTCGTGTTCCAACGCGAAATATTTTATTTAATTTAATATATTTGTAACACACAAATTTTTGCTTTCTACTCTCCTCCATATAAACTTTAATTATGCCAAATCTAACACTTCCGTTCGCGCAATATGATTAAAAAGGGGTAGAACGTTTTCTCTTCACGTATTAATGTATATCTTTATATTTCAGCTACAAAAGAAGAAATATATTTTAGTCGTTTTATTCCTATCTTAGCTTTTGAGAGAAAGATACTATACTCGGTACTTTCCAAGTTATCTGGCGCCGGCCTCGCCTCGCCTTGCCGTCCGCATTGGCTCCATCCGTCGGATGGCCCTCGACCTCCCGGCCTTTCGCAGCGCGCCATGGGATGTCGGCCGGCGGGGCGCAAAGAGCAAATCGGCGAGACCTTTCGCTCCATTTCCTTCTCCAACTGGCAGACAGCGCCCCGCCCCGCCTCGCCGCGGATGTCGCAAACCGCGCCTGATGTATGAGGCGGTCAGCGCGAGAAGGCGGGCGAGAGAAGTGGCGGGTTGGGGGTGGGGAGGGCAGCGGTGAATTTGGAGGTTTGGTTGGTTGATTGAGGATTCCGGGTGCGTCATCTGCTAAGGTGTTCAATCCCGTAAGCGTAGTTCGTGTTTCATCGCGGGAGGTGGAATGTACTTCCTCATCAGGATGGCGAGATCCGGTGCCGATCTACCCATCGGCTTGAGAGATTTTTCCCCAACCAGTTATCTCCCACCAGTGTGACTCAAGCTCTAAGCTCCCAACTAATCTTCTGACACATGTGGTAGTGCAGTGAATGTATGTGTGTGTGTGTGTGCAAGAAAGGGGTAAATATAGGAAAAGAAAGATCGCGCGCAGTCCGTGGCCCGTTTCTTAGGGTACCGGACGCGAGAATTCTCCTTTCGACAGCGGCTGAATTCAACCTATCTAGTATGTACAGTAGCTAGTGTCAACATCCTACCACAGTGTACCCTAATAAACGAGCCACGGACCGCACGCGATGTTTCCTACCTCTTCCTTGTCCTATCCTCATCTCCCACACAAATATATTTACACACTAACATGCACTACACTACTACACATGCCGAGAGAGCGGCAGGGAGCTTAGACCTCGTCCCGGCTGGAGCGGTGGCTCACTGCTGGGAGATACCTGGTTGGGGAAACACCCTCTAGTCGACGGTAAGTCATACATCGATTCCACCATACAGCGGGAAAAGACCACCGCCACAGCCCGAGAAAACATGCACTACACTTACGGGAATAATGGTCTCTGCAGTTAATGCGATCGCAATCTCTAGCATTTAATTAATTCTGCCACCGTCGGTAGTTGCACGCTGGGATCTCGTCAGCAGCACTGAAATGGCATCAATTGATGCCCTGAGCCACTAAAGGCGGTTCTTGGCGGGCGGGCGTTCGAGCGAAGCGGCGGGGGGGGATGCGGGTGAAGGGGAAGGTAGGCGGGAAGAGGGAGGGTGGAAGGCCGGCAGAGTAGCTTGCGAAGTGGGCGACTGGCGGCCGGATGAAGTGCGGAGTGGACAACTGTGCGACGTGGAGAGCTGCCTATTTTTCCTAGGCGGAAGTCCGCCCTGGCGTCTCGGGCCGGAGGTCGTGGGTCTCCCCCTGGCCGTGGCCGGTGTTTTGCAAGCTCTCTTGGAACTGAATCGGTTCGCGCAGTTACTTCTGCGATACAAGGTAAACTTTCTCTTTCTCAGCATCTCCGTCTGTCAATCATGATTTGATTTCAGGTACGTGCTTGGCTGTGTTCAAATAGCAACGTTTGTTGGGCACGTGCCGACAGAGTCCTTGGTTCAAAACCTACGTAAAAATATTTGCCGCTTTTTGAACCATTCTTGTGTCATGTGTTACGACATTCCAAGTTACGTATTTGGTCTGAGTGAAGTCGTGAAATGGTTAACGCATTACTCTTAAAATGTCTGTGTTTGGGTGGGGGAGATGCCGGTAGATGTTCCAGCATATATTCTGTTATGAAGGCGTCAGAGTTGTCATGAAAAGATTGGATTGGATAGATTATATAATTTTTCCGTAAATTGTATGTATTGTAATCACGCCCAATAAATTAAAAAAATATTATCAGAATGAAAATTAAACATACGTAATAATTCAAAGATGATTCTTTTCTCTATTTCGTTCGGAACAGAATAATTCGAGATGTTTTAATTTATTCGTTACTTAATTGCTGGCATAATTTATTCTTAGGAACTGAGGGTAGTTTGTTTTGAAAGGTAAAATATCCATCTTGTCATCAATAAAATGAATGATGAAAACCTTTATACCAGTGATGGTGTCAAGTATTTGCTTTAAAATATGTCTTACTCTACGTTTTGCAATTCAAGGTAAGCACATGCTGACGTGAGATGATCTCACATTCCCCAAAAGTTAAAGAGTTAACTCGGTCACACTTATGAAAGATTTGTCGGGACCTTACAAGCTTAGTGCAGGTCTTATGCTGAAAGGCCGAATTCCATTTCTGCATTTGAGATCAAATAAATCGGTATCGTCTCTCAGTGAAATGAAAATGAACCTTCCTGGAAACATTTGTGACTTGCGTCCCAAACCGCAAGCTCCTTTCCCCGCCTGGGAAGGCCGGCGACCCAGCGAGGACAGGCGACTTCCCCGGACTCCGCTCTAATTTCCCCTCCAAATCCAGAAAGGGAGCTACACGCGCAAGCTTAAACGGGCACGAGGCGGGGAATATTGGTTTTGTACGAAAATATGTTCGCCAGGTTTATTCCATCAACAACCAATATTTGTGTTATGTTTATATTATTTACTACTTATTATTTCATGTTTATTCCCTTTTAAAATGCTTCCTTGTATAGTATTTACATTTCCAAGAATATTGAATGGTGAGTTCTCTTTTCGTTTTGTGTTATATTTTATTAAATCATTAATTTTTTTATGTATGGAAGAATAATGTGAAGAACATGAACAATTCTCGGTTATGAGCGGATTCTTTTAAAATACAAGAATAATTGTATGCTGAATTTTCTAACCTAAATGTGGGAATTTAATACATTTATTACATTCTTTAGTAAATGCTATTTTGAAATTCGGATCCTTTAGGTTCAAAATGTTTAATTCGACTTTCTATTGACAGTTTGAAATCTGACCAAAGTATCATTTCATTTTCATGGATCATTTCTTAGCATTAGTAGTGTAAATGGGAGTTGATGTAAATTTGGAGCAATAACTGTCAACTGACTGCTCATAAAATCTATCATGGGCGAGATATCCCGTGACCTACTAATACTCTGGAGGAATTTATACAACCCTTACGTTTAATTCTCGCGTCGGTTTCTCTGGACATAGTGCCCGCGAACTCTAGAAAGCCTTACCTTGCCCGCGGCCTTATCAAGCATGTAGTGCAATGCTAACAGTGTCGTGGTGATCATGGGCAGGCAAGTGAATGTTGAAGTGGCAGACTTGTCTGTCAACATCAATTATAGGTCGTATGCAATACGGAAGCGATGCTGAATCAGGACCGGCGGTTTTACAATCAGCTTTGACAACCATTAGCTCGATATGCCAAAACCATTAAAAATAACTTCCAATACAGTGTTTCGCATAGTCGCTGGAGCTTGCCCTCAGATATCATCTTCACGTCGTGTATGTACAAGAAAAATGGCACAGCGAACAAATATCATTTCGCAGAAGAATGGCTTGAGATATTAGACTTATTCTACAATTGAGCAGATGTTGCCTGGTAACAGAATGCAGAAACATGAAAGCACAATTACAATTAAGAAACAATATATAAAAAATCAATATAAAGAACAAACTATCTTTGTCATTCTCTAGCGCATGAAGATGGGATTTTTACACTAAAACTGAAAATACATATATACTAACATTTTGATAAATAAACTTACATATTATAAAAGTATATATTCATAAAAATATAAACTCATACATACAGTAGTGTGCAAATTAATGTGTACACGCCTTGATTTCAACTTATTTTAATAATCCATACAGTATTTATAGAATATTATACAACTAGTACGAAATACGTCCACCCCCGGCTTCATTAACTAGTTTAACTTGTTTTGGCATAAAATGAACCAATTTTTGACACATCATTTTCACTTCATTGTCTTTGAACCATGCACTGATTAACGAGGAAATCATGGTTTCTTTGTTTGTGGAGTTCATTTTGCGCATTATTCCTTTAAGGATAGCCCATAAATTCTCTATGGGATTGAGGTCTGGTGAATTTCCTGGCCAGTCTAAAAGCTTAACATAATGTTCTTGGAAAAATTCAGTGACTTTTCGCGACCTATGACGGGAAGCATGATGTTGAAAAATGTCATTTACCCCGGCCTCTCGTCATTGAGAGTTCCAATCACTCGTCTTCTAACAATCTCAATGTACTCATCGGAATTCATCATTCCATGAACTGGAACAAGTGGCCCTGGCTCATGAATAGAAAACAACCCCAAAACATTTTCCTAATGGGGTATATCACACTTTGGTCAATGTGATTATAAGAAAGTTTCTGATTTCCTCACGTAGCGAGATCGTTGACCCTGTACAATAAAGTGCGTTTCATCTGAGAATAAGACATTCTCCCAATCTTCTTCATTCCATTTCTCACAATTTTTGGCCCAAGATAATATTTTCTTCATTATTGGGATGGTCAAAAGCTGTTTCTTTTGAGATCGAACGGTTCTTCGCCTAACTTCCAAAAGCCTGCGTCGAACAGTAGTCATGAGTATGAACACCCGATAGTTCTAAGTATGTTTGTAGATCAAAACTTGTCAACCTTGGATCTTTCTTTGATTTTCTGAGCAAAAGTCGAGTCATTCCTGTGAGTTGTTTTCGGTTTTCCTCCACACTTTCCTCTTCGCTGAGGTGAAACACTACCAGTTTCTTTAAATTGTTTAGTAAATTTGTTGACACCTTCTAAACTCATATCACATTCTTTAACAATGTCTCTTTGTTTCGTACTAGTATGTACATATAATGTGGCTATTTTACTTCTTTTCTTTGGAGTGAGATCCATAGCTTGCGTTTGCCCAATATAATGATGTCTCTCTCTTCACAAGATTAAAACTTCACAGAAACGAACAGTAACACATTGGTAAACACAAACAACAATGTAACAGTGATAAATACACAGTTGAGATATGCTTTCAAACAATAATTGACATTAAATCAGGATTGCCAAGCTCTTAAATTCAAATTATTTGAAACGTATATCTTGTTCACACTGTCTACTGTCTATACACAGACTTAGGAACCCTACATGCAAGCCTGCACCTATTCAGATACAATCATTTTCAGACAAATATGGATAAAATGTTTTATCTAACTTCACATTATAATAATATACAATACTTATAATAATTATTACATTTCTAACACGCAAACACTCGTTACCATAAATCAATAAATACCAATGTATGTCAGATTAGCCTAAACAAATACGTTTTAGATTAGCGAAACAAACAGAAAGAAATGAAATCCCTGCAATGTATATCACTTTACTGCTTAAGAACTGCTCAATAATTTTTAACTGTAGACTACCCATAATCGCAACTTTTACTCCACTTCACTTTCACTACTCTTTTTCACTTTGTTAAATAATTTCCTATATTTTTTACGAAAACCTCGCGTTGAGCAAGGAAAGGGCAGAAAAACTGCCGCAGGCAAATCGTTCCATTTGCTATTGTTCTGTTTACAAAGGAGAATTTGTCTACGTCCGTTCATTGTATTCTTATTCTAATTTTATATTTGTGATCAAATCTATTTAAATAATGTGGTTTATCTAGCCTTCCCCGAATTGCCTGCCATGCAGAGCAACCAATGTAAAAGTTACACAGTGCGCAAGTCGTGCTCTTTTCCTTCGGTGTTCCAACGATGCCCAATGCGCAGATATGTTCCTCCGAAAAGTGTACTTTGCCGCTCTAATGCGTATCCTATCTAAGCTCTTTTTAATTCTATTCTGTACGGATCCCAACAACTAGCTCTGTATTCCAATACCGGTCAAACAGGAGAGAGGTATACGTGATTTTTTTTTTTACTTTCCTATTGCATATTCGAAGATTTCTCATGACGAAATGCAAAAACTTCTAAGCTTTACTAACTACGTACTTCGTACTACGTACTTCGAGGATGCCAAGGTATTTACAGTTCGAGACTCGCGGAACTACGTAATTGCCTAGCTGATAAGGTATTGTATGAAAAGCTCTGGTCCTACGAAGTGTGATCCCTTTAATTTTCTTTCCATTTACAGTCATTTTATTATTTATTGCCCAAACATATATTTTATTTAAATCGCTCTGTGGTTGAATAATATCGTGCTATTATGTAATTTCTCTACATAATATACAGTCGTCGGCGAAGAGTCGAATTTTTACGTTATATTTCGCGATAAATCATTTACAAAGATAAGAAACAGCAATAGGTACATGACACTGCCCTGAGGGGCCGTGGAAATAAGGTTACCCTTTTTCAATAAATGCTAAGCTGCTTAATTTAGCCAGAAACGGTTACCTAACGCAAACAGCGATTTACAATTTCCTTTGCTTGTTCACGGACGTGAAATGAAGGTTTTTCATTATTCCAATAAAAGTTGCTTGCTAGCTGGAGCAAATTTATTCGAAAACAGTGATATCGAATACAAGTCTTGGTTTTATAATGTCTATTGATTAAAACTTACGTTGTATTTCATTTTTATTGCCATTAGTAGGAATTATTTTCTCATCAATATGATCACATCAATTTGAAGCAGTTTTCATTTTTGACCATGAGAATAATTGCAACTTAATCTCAATCCTCTCATTTTCATAGGAGTTACGAAATGTTGCAGTTTCAGAATGGCTACGAAAGTGTTCTAACTGCCAGAGGTCTACCTGTACAAATTTGGAAGCAGTCGTGATGCAACAAGAGAATTTATCAAATTTATATTTGATGAATAGTTTCATACCCATAACGGTGCTGTGCAACACTTAATAATGGAAGAACTTCTTGAAAATTGTTCTGCGCAAGGTTTTTTTATTAAGATGTGTGCGAGGGCAGTTTTTGGTTGAGCAACAGCGGACATCGAGGTCCACGGTGGGAGATTTGTAAAGGTCGAACGTGCCTACATCGCATTACCCTGCTTTCCCCAGACATCACTTCCTTGCTTTCAAGCCTAAAATTGACGATCCCTCTGCCTGTATGCTTGTTAGTATCTGTGATCTCTTTGGAATGGCGTTGTGATCATCATTAGATAATCGCTATCATCAGATAATTGTACCGGTGGGTACTTATTAATAATTGATTCAAAAAACGTTAATGGTTTTGAGGACGATGTCAATTCTTCTCACATTAGTATACCTTCGAAGCGGAAGTAAATAGACGAATGATCGGCAACATTTCGAAAATATCTAACGTCTGCTATTTTCAAGATAAGTAATTTGGCAAAATTTAATACAGTCAACTCAATTCTCAGGCTATATTGTAACGGTCAAATAATAAAAAGGTTCTATTACACTTGCACAAGGGCAAATTTTACTGGGTAAGTAGTTCGAATGTTTGGACATGTCTAATAAAGCCACGTCATTTTGCGAATGGAACCATTTCGTTTTGTCTGTTTTTTTCTAAAAGCTGTTTTAATATTGTAGGTTGTTAAATTAACGATGCAAACACCACGTTAAATCATTTTTATAGAAAATGTCAGATAAAAGTATTGAAGTTTAATGAACATTTGAACATTTTTCAGATTGGAAATTTTTATCAAAAAAAGTTGTTTTTTTAAAATCTTAATAAAAGTTTCCTACCACAAATCATGTAAGTTGTAAAAAAGATATAGGTAGTCAAGCAATTGTTCCAAAACGTCCCGCCCCGATACGCACCGATCCACTCCGACCTTCCCCGATCTGCTCCGTTCCACCCCTACCCATCCCAATCCCCCGCGCCGACCTGACCGGACCCGGCCTACCCCGATCCGCCCCGATTCGCCACGCCCTGACCAGCCTGTACCAGCCCCGACCTGCCCCGGCTCGATCCGACCCGTCAGCCACGCCCCGCCAGCCGCGCTGGTGACCCTTACGCCATCCATCGCTCCCAAAGATTCCGACGGCGCGTGTACGGGCGCGGCCGAGTGGCGCTGTGCCCTTCGACGCCGCAGATTGAGTCGCCTTCGCTGGAAAATTAGGCAAGTGCTCCAACCTATCATTAGTGAGGAAATGAACGCTAAAGGAATAAAGATGGGCCATTTAGATTGCTGTTCCCACACTAATTTGAAGGGATCTGTGCAAATTAGCATGGCGAATGGAAATTTCCTTTCTTCTCATTTTATGAAAACAGGGTTTCCTTCGCAACTGCTCTCATAATTAAAGGGCCATTACTTTTCAACCTGGAAATGAGATCCGATTTCAAATATTCATGAAAACTTATTTGCGGAGTAGTATTGTTTAATGAGATGTCACTGGTTGGATACATTTAACTCTCATAAAAACAACAACAATAATAATATAATAATATAATAATATAATAATATAATAATATAATAATATAATAAAATAATATAATATAATAATATAATAATAATTTATTTATTAATGGGTATACTCAAGCTATAAGGCCTGTTGATGCTCATGCATTTTCTCTATTAAAATATTTGCTGTAATATTTGGTTATATTACATTAATTGCAAACGTTCTTATATCTGGTTCTGAATAAAACAATACATCAACGAACCAACGTTTTCTAGAAAACTTCAAATTTCGTTGCAACTTGACTAGGCATATAAATATTATAGAGACTACTATATATCAGCTACAAGGCACATACGTATTATAGAGAAGTTACTCTAAGTGCTAGTTTGGCAGCTCGGGAAAGCAATGAATGTCATGTCAAACGATGGCATTGTAATGAACCGACGATAGTAATTGAGATGGAATGGCACGCATGTGATACGGATTTGTTAATATTTGAATTGATAATAACATTATGTGCAAGTTTTCCCTGCACATCCAGAAAGATTTTTCGAGAACAAATCGCTCACTCAAAAGACCCAGACAGCGGTAAAATGACGTAGCCACCGCGAAATTTCCTCTCTGCGATCATACAATGCAATTCTTTGCAATTCGTTGGCTGGCCTCCATGGTCAATGCACTTTGCGTGCTACCACAAGCGGAAGGAAAGGAGCGCGGAGAAGTGAATCAAGGAAGCAGATTTTGCTGGAATGTTGTGACCGTAAAAATGATTACGTCTCTTCCAGGCGCGAAGTTGAAAACTTGTATCGAGTTGTCACAAATTCTTTCGTCTTAAGTGAATCTCTTCTAGGACAGGTATCCACTCTATTCACATCTCCACTTTTCTCTATCCTAAATGTCTCTCTTCGTGTGGTAGCTTGTGGTATTCTTGTATGTAGCCTACGTTATTCCTCAAATCTGATCAAACCGATCGTTGAAATTTATCAGTGAAAATGTATTTTTGAACAAAAAATCCCAGTGTTTGGCCCTCCCATTTTCACTTCCTTTGTACAGTCATCTTCGGCTATTCTTTCCCCTTACACACTTCGAAGCATTTTATCGATTATAGACTTTAAACGACAAATTGCTTTTACGTAATCCTCCACGTATACAATTTTGTTGATGTTCTATCAAGAAAACTTCTATGTATCTGTACTTGGCGCGACAGCCCGCGAACGGGCCAAGACTTACCAGCAGCGTCCCGGCCTCGCGGCCATAGGTTTAAACCATGGGAGTACGTGTGGCTAACACGAAGACATCCTTACGCCGTGTTCTGGTCTTCTCGACCTGAGAAGTGATTTTTCTCATCGTCACCCAGCAATAGATACTGGGACATCGTAAGTAAAACGCACACTGTAATCTTGCCCGACCGCGAATCGAACCCGAGGTCGCGCCATGGAAAGCGAGCACGTGACCAATGAACTCAACCTCGAGGGCCTGAAGGAACCTAAGTATAGAAACCGTATGTCGATAAAAATCGAGATGTTGATTTGTCTACTCAATATTTTTGCTAAATACAAGATAAAACTGGCTTCCTTTTATATGAAATTTTACTAAAAAAAAGCTTGTAAAAACACTGTTCAAAGATAGATTTTTCATTTACACTTTTCACAGTTCTCTAATTTACTTTAAAAACGAACTAATCGATAAAATCTAGAACTTCAAAGATTTCACAAATCAACAATATAAAAAATGGACTTGGTATGTTTTACTTGAATACCAATGACTTGTTTCTATAACTTTCACTTAACGAGGTGTTAATTTGAAGATAATGTACAGATGTGTCACAGATTGTAGCTGCCAGAGACATTTCGTATACACGCCGCCGGCCGAGGTCGCTAATGACGGACGTTGTTTTTCGCACGGGGCCGCTCTTCCCTTTGTTTGCGATGCGTCGCCGCTGCAGAGGCGCGTAATGAGGGGACGCGATTCTTCCCACACTGTCATGTCTTGACAGGTGTGCACGTTAGTGATAATTATAGAGTGCTATTTGATTGTCCGATTTCTGAAGAATTGATTCATTAGTGATTACGAGAACGTCAACTGCTCAGGTCATTAGTCCCGTAAGCGAAGTGCTTGTTTTTCCTCGGAACGTGGCGGTGATCTTCCCCCGCTGGATGGTGAGATCCGGCGACAACCTCCCCTTCGGCTAGCGGAGTGTTCCCTAACCAGGTATCTCCCACCAGCGGGGCACTGCGCCAGTGGAGAGAAGCTCTAACTCTATCTTACCTCTTACCTCTCTTTAACTTACTGTAGGGCATGTAAGTGTGTGTACGTAATAGTTGAGGATATGGCTAGGAAGAGGAAGGAAAGAAAGGAAAGATCATGTGCGGTTCGTTAGGCATTCGCCTGGTGTTGATCGGAGAAACTACAGAAAACTACCGATCACAGCAGCTGGCCATTAGAATTCTCCTCCAGACAGCGGCTGAACTTGACATAGCGTTTTAGCAATAGGGCGAATATTATAACTCTGCCCCTCAAAGCTCTACTCCACGGTGACGTCATGTCACTGTTTTTCGTGCCTTTCTTGGTCGTGCAACTAGATATCGCATGATCGCGACCGTATAGCAGTGCTGAAAACCGCACTATAGTGACGAGAATCGGCGGGATTCGAACCGAGGACATTCCGGTCAGAGGCACTGCAGTGATATCAGTTGGTGCCCTGAGCCAACTCTCTCGGTCTGATTTCCCATCGTTGCTCGGTATTTATTTAAAAGAATCGTCTATTTAGCTGTCTCATCCCAGGTACGCTTCGCTAATTTCGCCCTCTTCCCCGGCCCGACGCCATATACGTCCATATATTCCCCCATTGCATTTCATCCTTTCCCCCTTCCATCCAATTTTTCTCGCTTATCAAGCTTCTTCCGCTATTTCAGCTGCGCTCATACCTTTAGTTTGATCTACGTTTACTCTCCGCCTCCTTCCGCTTCGCTTGCTCGATCCTTTTCTTTCGCTCCTTCCGTTCCTCTGACTCCTCCCGTTTCTTCCGTTCTTCTTGCATCTTTCACTCATCCTGCTCCTCTCTCTCTTTCCGCTTCACCTGTTCCTTCTCAGTCCTTCCGCTCCACCCGGTTCCGCCTGTCCTATTCGTTCCGTTCGGTCCCGCTCGACACAGGCTCGCGTCGCCCGGCAACGGCCGGAAACAATGACACTCACATTACCAAATATTGCATTTCACTAAATGTAAAAACTGACATTTTAGAGTACCTTTTTGAATTGCAACTATCCTGTTTGTGAATTGTGGCCTTTCTATATTATTCGTGCCAAATTTGGGAACAATAACTCCAGTGGTGCTCACGTTTTTTTAGTAATATCTGCGTCAAATATGTACTACGTTTCGAATTTTACAACGGTCTACATCAGTTACGTTGCATAAGTCACAAACATCGCAAAGAACTACCTTATTAGTCTGTATTTTTAACATTTAAGAAGTATACAACACACACAAGTGCATTTTAATTTACATAAAATTTCTGTACATTACTTTATATTTGAAAAAAGATTGGGAATGAAATGATTACTATAATGATTAATTTGACACAACGTTTGACCAATAACTGATGAGAGAAAATACTAAGGTTTCCACATTCAGCAAAATCTTGAGTTGATTGCTACTCAATTTGTACACGAACGTAGAGAGGAATGATCTTAATATTGTCCTGTGATATCTCGTTTCTGAATTAAATCACATGAGCTCTTCTATTTAAAATTATGCCATTTAATCACTTTTGATGCCCATTACGCACTGGCTCTTTGGGTGGGGACGTTTCAGTCTTGCAGAAGCCAGTAAGAATAAAATTATTCATCACCTTAATTGAATCAGAATACACAAATATAAATAAACAACTAAAAATCCGGAGCACAGTCCCCGCATTTTAAAACGAGTATAGCAAAGACACATTCGTTATAGTTGCGCGCATTATTTTTAGAACGAACTCTTGGAAGCCTGCAAGAAATACTCATGAGATAAATCACAAAATACGAACCGGTAGCCATGTTGATTGATGTCGCTGCATTGTTTAGTTAACTTTGCAGAACTAAGTTGTTTTATATGATCTCGCCCTATAAAGTTTATTTTGACAAACGAATATGGCGCAAAATATCACTTTCCAATCAATTAACAATGAAATGAATACTAGTTTCCAGGCATGAGAGCTGAAAATATCTGTTTGTATATTTTCTACACAGGCATTTTCTAACGATTGGTTCATCGACTATCCAAATGTAGAATATTATGTGAAAAGCACTTCGGTTACTGAAAAGTGTTTGTGTTGCATAAATATGTTATGATAAATGAGAAAAATGCTAGATATTTTTCTCTATTTAGGTACTCCTTCAAAAACTCCTACTTTTGATAGCCAGTTCATTAATCTGCTTTGGGGATCAAATTCGAGTTTTATTTCTTTGAAGAAAACCCCGATTTATTTCTGTAATAGGTATAATTCAAAAACAAATCAATATTCGGGGTACAAGATATTAGAAGATAAGAGATGGAAATGTCGAATACGCCTTACGTAATTCCACACAAACTAAACGAACTGCTTTCGAGGATGAAACAGTTTTCTCTTTCACAAGCTGCGAGCGTGAAGCATTCTCCGATCTGCTAAGTAGGAGTCCAAATTATCCCGTCCGTGACCCGAGAGCAGGGAGCCCGGCGCGCCGCGGCTTCGCTTCACAAGCAGGGCGGAGGCGGGGCCCTCGTTGAAAGCAGCGGGCGGACGAACGCCACGCGCACGTGGGCAGCGAAGCGGGGCAGATGAAACGAGGCAGATGAAGCGGGGCAGATGAAGCGGGGCAGAGGAAGCGAGCAGTGGAAGCGGGTCAGAGGAAGCGGGTCAGAGGGAGCGGGGCAGATGAAGCGGGGCGATGAGCGTTGGTCGGCAGGGTGAGGGCGGGGAGGAGCGGATCCGCGCATCGCTGCATTACGAAAATTGTCTATAACTCACGTTTGCATTGCGGGAATGAACGTGTTTGTAAGACATAAGAGAAATATATTGAACGTATAACGGATTAATCAATTATTTGGGCAGTTATCTAATAAATGTTCTCTTTGCTCCAGCAAACTGAAAGCTGCCTGGATAATTTTTTATTAACCGCATGTTTTGGTAATACGGGAATCTATAGGCTGCGAACACACATTTTTCTCAGTTGTATGCCGAGGCTAGGCGTCGTTGCAGGCAGGGCGTGACGGGGTGTGGCGAGGGCAGAAAGATTGCGGGACGCCATCGATGACCGGATGGACGAACCTGGCGCAATGGGTCGAGGGCGAGGTGACAGGCCGGGGTGAGCCAGGGCGTGAGGGGCGAAGCGTGGCGGGACGAAGCGGAGCGGGGCGAAGCGGGGTAGGGCGAAGCAGGGCATGGCAGGAAAGGGTAGTAATGTAATAAATACGAGTAAAAACTATACTTCTCAATCACACACTACTAATTATATAGTAAACATTAAATACTTTTTATTAGTTAAATAGATTTTGAATTTTTGAAAATGTGTATTGTCCATACGTAAATAATCTGACAAAGTACCTTGCTGCTGTGACCTCTAACTGCTCTGCAACGTGATTAGGCTCGAGGAGGGGAACAGGCCCGTTTATGACGCAACATCACCCTTTCAGCAATCACAGGCCGGTTAGTCCATCAAGGTTGACTGCTGTCGCATCCAGGGAAACGAATAAAGCAACAATGTTTCCCTTTCTTGTAACAAGGCTGTACGTAACTATTGAAACCTTTTTGCGATATATAGGTTCCTTTTTTTTCAGTGCAGGGAAGGGCAGGCAGGGAAGAGCGCGGGGATGCGTGGCGTGGTGACGACCAGAGGGACCGGGCGGGACACGACAGATAGGAGCAGATAGTAGAAACGGATGAGGGGCGAGACGCAGTGGCTCCGTGGAGCAGTGTGGCGGGGAAGCGGCGGCTGTGCCCTGGCGGGGCCCTGGCTGGGCCCTGGCTGGGCCCTGGCTGGGCCCTGGCTGGGCCCTGGCGGGGCCCTGGCTGGGCCCTGGCGGGGCCCTGGCGGGGCCCTGGCGGGGCCCTGGCTGTGCCCTGGCTGTGCCCTGGCGGGGCCCTGGCGGATGAAGCAGTGCCGAGGGATCGTGTGTGGCGAAAAGGGGAGGAGAGGAGCGGGGCGAGTGGGAAAGATGGTGCGTGAGCGATGGGCCACGACCCGTCGACGGCCATGTCGATCTGGGTTGGGCAAACGGCCGCCATAAATCGCGAGCTTCATGATCGCCTCTACCTAAGAGCCTGTAATTGGGTTTATTCATTTATTACAATGAGTTGCACGACTGATTCGCTCCAAGTTCGCCTCGTGCTGCGCTTTGCATCACTCTATTGGCAACATCCTTCTCGGAGGCCGCGATTTGTTGCTCCCACGCGAAGCAGTTTGCGCTTGTGAGAATCGTAAGTGTTCCTCTGGTTGTTTGCATCATCAAATTTACTGTGAGTCCATTAACCAATAATCTTCGTCTCGACGATTTTGTAGTCTTGTAGTCAATGAGTTGGTCTTGTTTATTGTTATGAATACGATGTCATCAATTACCTAAGAAACGCGGACACAATAGTGAGTTTTCGGAGTTTGTTTGTATCACGTCGGATGATGCCAAATGTGATAGTAAATTAAGACACAACGATGGCAATAGATTTCAGTGAATACTTTAAGGCGACCAATATCCGTGAGTTGTGGTGTGATGAAATTAATATTCTGGCAACAAAGTGGTTCACTTTGATTCTTCAGACAATTATAGTCGACTCTAGATGAAGTGAACTCAGATATAGTGAACTGTCGATTATAATGAACCAAAGTCACTGCTCCCGAACATACAAGTAAACACTGGATGATTCGATTAGAGTGAACGTAGAAAGTAAGATGTCTTGCTGAAAAAAATACTTCGCCTAGAGACCGCGAATGCCAATAACCTAGGGGTTTGTAGGAATGACAAATCTGTCGACGCCTACAGACGCAGACTGAGAGAAAAAATAAGTGAAATTCCATCTGAACTAGACATCGTAATGCGATGAAAGGGTTTTCCCAGGACAGAAGAAAAGTGTTATATAAATGGATGTTGGTAAGAGCGGTTAACTCCGACGCCGTGTGACAGATCTCCATGAAAAATGTCACATTAACGTGCTTTATTTTCACACAGAAGGTTTATGTGCTGTTAATTTTGTTGTAACTGCACTAGATGGCGCTAGAACAAAACTAAATATTCTTGTAAAATGCAACCCGCAACACTCGGCAGAATTTCTGAATCTAATCGTTAAATAACTCATAAATGAAGCATCTTAGGTCACTAAAAATCTAAAATATTAAGGCCAAAGGCCGAAATTTAATAGTTTCAGATGGTATGTTTTTCAATTTGAAGTGCCCAACTATGTTGACGGACACATTCTGTGAGTAGTACAGCGGTAGTAATATCATATCATTTTTGTAGTCGATAAGAAAAGTAGTGTTTATTGCTTTTCAAATCAACAGCAATAAAGGACGCTGAATTTGCTATATCCAGTAAAATTGCTAAACGTGCTAACGAGGATTTACTGTATATGTAACAAAATCGTGATAGTTGTAAGGTAAAGTGAATGTCTTGTCTTTTCTTTTCTAGAACTGATATGGCATAGACTATGAAAGTTTTATGTAGACACATGAACAATCACACACAGAGAAATAATTATACAACCTGTACCTAAATATCTGTGTTAACATCACTACACGGTTTGGATTTAATGCTTCTCAATAAAACCGTGAGATTATTGCTATAGATTGCAGGTAGATACTTGCATTTGATAGTTTCAATCAATTCTGAATGTCAGTGAATTTACAAAACGAAGCATTCTGACGACACGGAATAAAAAAATATCGAAGCTTCTTAATTAAAGTACGAAAGTGAATCTACATAAGAATAATGAGGCTTTTATTCGAGGTTTTTCCTTCGTAGCCGGGAAATCCAACACAATGGTGCAGTTTTTTATTAACTTCCGTCCTGCGAATTAGTTCACCTCCATTACCATACGAAAGACTAGGAAGAGCAAAAAACTGCATGTGATGCAGTGGTGCAGCGTGAAAAGTTCTGATGGAACAGTTGACTGTGCTAGGTGGTTTCCACATTGTTTTAAGATCTTTTCATAATAGGTTTCGCTTTATAATATAAAAATATATGTACAATAGAAGTGGACATTTTGTGAAGAGATAGTGAAATTTCTATAGTAAAGTTTAAAATAAAATAAAATACATGGGGGGAAAGAAATTGAAAAATATACTTTTATTCTAGATTTTTCTGTTAATACATAAACATATATAAACAATTTGCGTTCTTAGTGATGAATAATATTTTATTATATTTCTACAGTCCTTTGTTCATATTTTAGAACCGCTGTATACATGGTTCAAACTACTCAGGGCTCGTAATATAGTGAGACTCGTTCAGTGGTGAAGCTTCCGAAGTATTGCATCAAATGGGCGAGAGAACCCACATCACGTGCTCATTTCTGGTGATTGTCCCAAGGGTCAACATCAGAAGCAGTGTCCTCTAAGATAATTATTTTAAGGGTTGGAATTAGTCGCAAATGCATTTTTATACATTTAACCCAACCCTATAAATGAAGAGCTAGAACAGTGTTAATTTATTTCGGCAATGGCGAAGAATCTTAATGGACAATATTTAACAGTCGTTCACAAATTAAGATAAATGTCATTAACACAACATTTCAACTTAACCACGGATACAAAACATTGTTAAGGGACAATCACAAATTAACAATAAAACATGCTGCTAGGAAATACGTTCTGCTGCACATCGACAAATTTTCTTGGTCAGTCATTACGCTTTACACATTGACGAAGCACACTTTGAAATTTAAGATATTAATTATAATTAAACATCAAGAGGGAAAATATTATAGAATTCATAATTATTATTCGGTGAGTAGAGACCAATCACTAATCTTACATCATGTTTATATGTCGTGTTTCTGTGTGCTACAATTCGAAAGCTTTTCAACATAGTGAAACCTGAGAAAACGTCCACCTCACTTAACGGCCATTTCTTCGTGGAACCGATTGATTTTTCAGAAAGAAATGTGACAAAATTCCCTGTCTTCAGCGGCTCTCGCGGCATGCGGCCAGATTCATTTCGTAGCTAATATTAATACGTATTATTTATCACCGATGTGGAGAAATGAATCTTTTATCTTCTATGTTCGTAATTTTAAGAAACTAAGAACTATTGACGTTATTTGTCAATAGTGACAGTTCTATAATATTACAAATATTTTGAAGTATCTATGAAATGTGGTCTTAAACGGTCTGAACCCACTTCAAAATAATCTTGTGTACGTTTTCATGATAAGTACTACAGCTCGTTTCAACCGCCTTATTTTGAAACTCTGGAAAAGCATTGTTTCACATTTCACGCTTGAACTACGCTGTGTTCTGTGAACCATTCCGAACGTTCATTACGCAACTTCACATTTCATCTCAGTAATTGCGTGCTATACTGTTGAGGCGTAATTTCCTCCTCGTGTTGTTTTCACGTAAACTACTGTACCGTGCTTTTCGAAGTGAAAAGTCCAAATCGGTTTCCTTCGTCTTCGCATTGCACTTTCGATGCTGTGAATGAACGAAGGTAGCGGCACGTCCCCGGTGGAGAGGATTTCGAGCTCATCTGCACACCGCAGATAGCACTTTCACCAGCTCGCGTACCCGCGCCGCGAACCTATACTTTACTCGATCAACCGCTGCCCTAAAAAATCACCTTGAAACGCTCCTTTCATAAGCCCTCGCTCCCACTCTTGACCTCTACGCCTTATCCACATCCGCCATCGCCTCATTTCTGCTCTGCGGCCCGGCGCCTTTGCGCAAGGCTGGCCCTAGCTCCTTGGCCCTAGCGTTGCCCAATGGTGAACCCCAAATAAAGGCCAGGCTCTCTACCACTGTTCAAGGCCATTGATACTACTTCCTATAGCTTGCATGAAGGCGTATTTTTTAACATTCGTTCTTTTAATTCTTATCGCACAGAAAATTTTACGAAAATTTAAAATTAGGAGAAAGAATGTGGTATTAGGGAATCATTATATTTTATGTAGGACAGTTTGACTTACAAAATAATTAGTAAATAAAAATTGAGAAGTTGGTAAATAAAGAGTATGGCAACTGCTTAAAAATTGGCTCAAATATATTAAAAAAGCTCGCTACTTTGACATGTATCAAAATATAATTTGTTGGTTCTTTATCGCCTTTTCTTTGGTACACCGCCTCAACACTGCGTTTCCATTTTTTTCTGCCATCTGACGTTATCAACAAGAAGTTTTCAACCTAACATTTTTAAATTTATGAAGATGAATAATTCATTGAGCTGTGAATACGACAATACCTCAATGATTTAAACCAACAGATCAATGGTTAATTAAAATGTTTCAATTAGAGAACAATTCTAATAGCTCTTTGAAACAGTTTTTTAATAATAAAAGATTAATAATGCCATCCTCTACAAAAAACACAATGTCATGAATTCTAGAAAAAATATTTCATCCATTTCCCGAGAATTTGCATATTCGCAAAGAAGTTTATTTCGACCATTGTATAATCACGACCATTGAAAAATAGAGAATTAAAATCGTTACACGGGATTGGTCCATTTACGTTTGGGCCTCGGCCCGACTCACAATTGTCTCGCGATGGACCCACGTGCTCCAACAACTCCATGTGGAGATGGATGTGGAGGCGTGAAATGAGACGTTACCTGTATGATTCATTGTTCGTATGTCCTGATAAAGAAATTATATATTTCCAAACTTTGGCGTAAATAATTGTTTCTCTAACCACATTGACCAATCTCGTGAACCGATTTTAATTCTGAAGTTTATTTTAGTTGATGGTGGAGTCATTACAGAATACAGTATTAATTAGAGTGTAACAAGGCATTATGGAACCGAATTTCTCCCGGAAATTCTTGCTTGCGAATCAATTCAAATTTGAATGTATTCTTTTAAGAGATTGTGAAACCGTCAAATGAAGTAGAACGTGATCTCGAAATACAAACGTCCATTTCCTCGCCTTGTGCTACACCCTTCCGGCGCGCCGCTCATTGTTTTTCTCCTCCCTTTCCTTCAGAGCACTCGCAGCAACTTCAGGATGTACTGTTGTGTTTGAGTATAATACTAAGGTCACTGTGCTACTCGCTCTTTGCTCTCGCTTGATCTTTTGTACCTATCGTAATTGAACTACTACCCGTAGAGATGGTTCAGGCCACTGCAGTCCCTCTGACCGGGAGGTCCTCGGTTCGAGTACCGACGGTGGCAGGATTTTCGACTCTAGATTGGTAGCTAGGTTGAATTCAGTCGCTGTGTGTAGACTTATAGTGGCCAGCTGTTGTGATCGGTAGTTTTCTGTGGTTTCTTCGATCAACACCAGGAGGACGCCGGAGCAGTATCCTAAGAAACTGTCCACAGACCGCGCGCGATCTCACCTTCTCTTCCTTATCATATCCTCACGTTTTAAGAGTCACACACACACGTATATACTCTAACATGCACTACTCTATCACACATGCCGGGAGACTGATCGGGAGCTTGTCCCCGCTGGTGGGAAATACCTGGTTGGGGAAAAAACCCGCTAGACGACGTAAGTCGGCGCCAGATCTCCCCATACAGCGAAGAAAGATCACCTCACGAGCAAAAATATGCTCTGCACTTACGGGACTAATGACCATGCTAGTTGGCGGAATCACTAAACCATCAATCAAGTATTGAACAACACGAATCAACACGAAACCTTATATATTTTCTTCTTCATAAACCCGAAGAAATTATGTAATATTTGAATTTCGTAAGTTGCCATTCTTGTCACAGTAGAGAATTATCCAACCGTGTCGGAGGAATAGTATCAGGGCACAAGCAAACTCCTTTTCCAATCAAACTCCTTTTACTTTCCCACGGGACTTCATTTTGGTTCTGAAACAATACCGACTGTAAATCAAACTGCTTTGAGCTATAATGCAATTTTTGGAAATTAAGTAAAAATATTACCCTTTTTTGAAATGTCAACATTTTATAATTCCGAAACTGAATTCAAACGTTCGTGTCATTCTCTCTTGTCATCGTAATCTGGAATACAATATTTGCGATGTATACTTAAGTTTCATAATCTGACAAATTATCGGAATACGTGTAGCCTTATGCAGTTCTGGATAAATTGTTCAAAACTTGAAAAGTGTAACAACGCAATCTCTCAAAAAATGAGTGCCAAAAAATTTGCTCTCGGGTTCTAGGTAATTTCTCTGTGAGAAAGAGAAGTACTACGTTAATTGTGCGATAGTATAGGTGTATTCGCAGGCCTCATGCTTCTTGCAACACTTGCTTCGGAGGTGATGAGGATGCTGTGGATGACGTATTGCAAAACCAACTTCGAGTTATTTATTGTTCACAAGACGAGTTTAATTGAACGGAAGACCCGCACTTCATCAACAAAACGAGCTTCTAAAATAGCTTTATCGTGTAGGTTCAATATCGTGTAGGTTCAATTTATGTTACAAATAAAAAGAAATGGATTTACCTATGAAAATGTTTGTCCTAATTAAATTTAAAGAAAACACATGCACTTTAGGTGGCCTAAAAATCGTCGGTAAGTGCCTTCATAAAAATTTCGTGACAGTCTAAATGTTGTGATCTCGAAGAAGATATATTGCAATATTTTGGCACAAGAAATTTTTTAAATTTTGGCAACCCAATTGGTTAATAAATCACGACCAATTGAAAAAAATAAAGAAATTTTAAAAATCGGTTTTTCGAACGGGATGGAATTGGGGTCCCCCATTTACGTTTTTGGGGACCCTACCGCCGACCTCACATTGTCCTTGCGGGATGAAATACCACATGCTCCAGCACTCCATGTGGAGTTTTGGGTGTTGGGAGTGCTTTTTAGACCATGAGACATTACCTGTATGATTAATTTGTTCGTATGTCCCTGATGGAATATATATTTCCAAACTTTTGGCGTAAACTAATTGTTTCTCTTAACGACATTCGACCATATCGTGAATCCGATTTAATTCTGATGATACTTATTTAGTTGATGGTGGAGTCATTCACTAGATCAGTATTAATTAGAGTGTAAACGAAGGCATTATGGAACTGCATGAATTTCTCCCCGAAATTTCTTGCTTGCGAATCAATATCCAAAATTTTGGGATGTAATTCTTTTTTAGAGATCGTGAATGAGAAAAAAAAACCGTCAATGAAGTAGAAACGTGATGCTCGATAACAAAGTCCATTTCATCCGCCTTGTGCTACCACCTTCGGGCGTCGGCGCTCATTGGTTTTTCTCTCTCACCTTCTTCAAGCATCGCGCTACTTCAAGGATGTACTGGTGGTTTGAAGGTATAATCTGTGACGTAAGTGAAATGAGAAATAAGTTCAAATAACAAAAATAACAAATAGTATAATTAAAAGCTTTATGAACAAGTTCCATAATTGCTAATATTACACTTATCCGGCAACCGTTTTCCTTCCAGTACCTGCTTTACCCGCAGAGAAAAATAAAAGCCACGCGGTGATGCGAGCTGTCGGGACTTTTTCCACCCGTGCAATTGACCCGTCAATGGGCCTCTTGAGCTAAAAAAATTTAAACGGTGTGGGCGCCGTGTGCCTACAGCAAGCGGATCCGTCTGGCCCTTAAACTCTCCGGCAATCTGCGCCCACACTCTACAACTCTTGGTAAACATACACGTACCATGCTCCCCGATGCCAACTGATGAGACGCGTGCGGCAAGATGGGGCGCCGCGGTTAAATAGTTGAGGTGACCCGCCCACTGTTCCATAGGATAGGCTCGCTTGCTGTCGGCAAGCGAGGATGCTTGGCAGCATCTTTGGTTTACGGCCCCCACACAGATTCTCAGGTTGGCCCTCGCCTGCTGCTCGGGTAAAGGCGGGCTCGCCTGGGCTAGCATCTCGGAGTTTAACATTACCAGCCTACGGTTATTTTTGGCTGTGCTGCCAGCCTCTAACCTGAGGTCAACCGGTCCAGAAGCGCGCAAACTCCTGAATTCAGGCTCAACCCCTTCCTCCTCCGTAGCGGCAGCTTTCACCGACCTTACGGTTCTGGCCCTCGTCGTTAACGACGCCCCACTACTTAAGTAACTGGGTGCTCACTTTCATCTTTGCTCTGCACTTGATTCTTTTTTGTACTATCCTAATTCGAACTACTACTACCGTAGAGAATGGGCTCAGGCCATCAAACTGATGCCATTGCAAGGTCCCTCTGAACCGGGAGATTCCTCGTTCCGAGTACCGACGGTTGGCACGGATTTTCCGAGCTCCTAGATTTTGTAGCTTAGATTGAATTTCAAGTTGCTTCTATGGAGGGAAATTCTCCAAGTACCGGGGCTGATCTGAATCCGCTATTTTTTTTTTTCCGTGGTTCTTTCTTCTTCTTTTGATTTGATCAACACCAGAGGAAACGGCCGGAGCAAGTTATTCCTAATGAAAAGGTATCCCACAGACCTTCGCGGCGATCTCATTCCTCTTCCCCTTGGTCATATCCTCACATCCTTACATTCACCCACGCACACACATAACTACTACCTCACTCCCCTAAACAGCACGTACACTAAACTGGGCATTGCCGGGAGAACTTGCCGGGGAGGCTTGGAAAAAACCCTCGTTGAGGGGTGCCCCGCTAGGTGGAAGATACATGTTGC
>BOPP01000015.1:4681712-4698807 GCA_017312745.1 Gryllus bimaculatus | reverse complement strand
CTGAATGTACGTCCTGAATGTGCCCTCCTGGTAAAATATACAAGTTTGAAAGCAAGTCAAAGCAACATTGAATGACATTTCAAACATTTTTGTTGGCGCGAAAAAATAAATATTTGCTATTGAAGACAGACTGTTGATGATTTTTTTTAAGGTGAGGCGGAATCCAGACGATTCACAGAAACACATTCAATACCTGAAAAAGGGGAAATTTCTGAAAATTTCTATACATCTCTAGAATGATTAGGAATCGGGCTTCTGCTTACACTATAAAAGCATTGTGACAACTGGAGAAATACAAATTAGAGAATCATTTACTATGGTTTTTTCACAAGCGCCTGGTTAAAAAAGTTTCATTCAAGAAGAAAAATTTCTCATATTCTAATGTAACTAAATTTTTTATCGTATTTTCCACGCAACTTCAGTAATCGTTATAGGTATCTTTTTAAAAAATGTGTCTAGTTAGACTGACACATTTTGATAAGAGTTCATTATAACAATAAACACGATCTCATTCAGGTAGAAGAGGTCAGTGAACTTACCAGGTGAATAAATTAAGCCAGTCACCATTAAAATTGAAATGGCAGTTTGACTTATTTTTATAGGTTGACATGGCTTCAAAGAACTATATATAATATATATGAATATAATAAATACTATATATTATATAATATGCCAATTTCGTTTTTGGATATTAATTATGCTATTAGATTCACGTGAGGTTCTACAACGTAAATCCTCCGTAAATATGAAACTTTTCATATCCTGGCCCAATTCTCAATTTTTGTTATCACAACGCGCCGCCCAACCTCCCGTTGTGCAATATTAAACAAATATCTTACTTTACTTTTTTAAAGAAATGCCATATTTGCAAGTGGCATAATATAAACAAATTTAATTGTAAATATGAACACGCATCTTTTTTTCTTTTCACTGTCTTCAGCACATACATTCGACAATTACCCCTTTGTTCATGTAGAAATAAAAGCTCGAATGAAACTTAGTCCAAGAAATGAAACAGGCCCAAACTGGAAAATTTGCAATTTTAAGAAATTAAAATTCGAATTCTTGAGATATATTTATTCAAATTGATGATGGATACGATGGTTGGGCAAATTTTCCATTTCTCATCAAGCAAAGTCATCTACGTTGAGAGCTCACTTAATTGGAAATTGGCCAGCAATGCTGTCATGTACGGACGTCTTGGATGAATAATGTGCTATACCGAGACTGTAATCTAATACGTTACAGTGACTGTCTAAAAACTAGGGATCAAAGGTCACCATTCTGGGGCCGACCGACGCTTATAAACGTAATCTGAAGAGAGTCTAGTTACCTGCCATGTTATGTGAACTGGTGAGCAAGTGACCGCACCGCAAGCCCGTGGCAGCTAGTCGGCAATTTCAAATCCTAAGAAATAGTGCTCTACTGCAGGCGGCGCTGTACAACTGGTATCATTGGGTGCTAGTCCGTATAACTTTCGAGGCGTTTTGCCAAAAGAGAGCATGAGTAGACGAGAAAACGCTGGAAGGGTTTCTTGCGGGTTCGGGGCACAGATGGTGGCGACACAGGTCGCGCTTTGAGCTAGTCATCTATGATGCATCTTGATCAGTTTTTGTCCGTGGGAAAAGTTATTCGTTAGAAACTCATGGCTTGTAACGTGTCGTGAAGCCATTTTGTGAAATCTAGATTAACAGCTTAGGGTTGTTCACGGAACATACCACACTTATGCAAAGTTATCATATTGTAACATTTCTAGTTAGTGGTGATGGTTTTGAATATTGCGTTTAAATGTTTTTTAATAATAACGTTAATCATAATAAGTAATGTCAACCTGACTCCGAGAGAGTGTATATATATAATTATTTATAATTATATTTATATTAATATCATATTAATAATTGCTAACAAAGCCAAGTAGAGTTCCTTGGTTTCAACCCTGAAATACATAGAATGCTTTTATCGTGCTTTGGAAGCTCATGTGATGTTTTTTATGTTCCACATTTCTCGTTGTGCAGATGAAAACGAATATAACTCTTGAGTTTTTAGCAATGATGCCCGAGTATACTGGTGTTTGCAACTGGTGTGTATGTAATGTAGTCATTCAGAGATCAAATTTCCTCAATTCATTTTCGTGTTCAATTGAACATCTCTTATCTCAGGAATTAAGGCGAGAGTTTCCTTTAATAATGATCCTTACTGCAGACACTGCTTAATGAAATGATTGTGAGAGTTACCAAGAAACTCAGCTGCTAACGAGAGCAACAAGAAGCAATGCTTGGGTACATGTCGGGCGTTGCTTTTTGGCGATCTACCGCGATACACAGTCAAGAATCTAGGCTTTCATAAACCAGCCCAGGTTTTCATTTTCCGGGATAAATGTTCGTTCTGTCTTTGTCACTGACACACACACCACATACCTTACCACTCATACAGTAGCGCTGTATCTTTCATACACACTTAGCACTATAACTATATAAATATATATAATAATATATGTATCTATATATCATATATATGTATGTATATATATATATGTAATATATAGTGTATATATATATATATATGTATTATATATATATGTATATTTTAATATATTAATGTATATATATATATCTATATGTTATATATATATATATATTATGTTATATATATATATATGTATATAATAAGTAATATGTTAATATAGTTGTGTGGTGTGTGTGTGTGTGTGTGTTTAGTGATGATCAATTTTGGAGAAATTGTCTATAGGTTATCGCTAAAGTTGAAAACACGGGAGATAGACGAGAGTCAACTATGCAGTCAAAGCACTTTTCGAATTTCAGGACCTTAAAAATATATTCCTATTATAACATGTCAGGGGACGATTTATAACATTTTGAACAATATTTATTCACATTTTTAATTATATGGCCCCAACAATACGAGTTTTTTTCTGTCGAACAAATCTACGTTGAATGTTTTTGCCGCAGAGTTAAAACTCTCGTACAAATTACGTAGAAAAAGGTGAGAAAGTAAAAAAGAAAAATAGAAGAATGGCTTAGAATTTACAGGTTCCAAGATATTTAAACAAAAAATTACGATTTTTTTTAAGTTTGGTAGTAATAAATTTGGTAAATGTTTAATTTTTAAGTACATTTGAAGTAAAATGAAAGGCAATAGAGAAGCTTAGAATTCAGGTACAGGCCATCAAAAGTCTCTTTGGAATTTTTTGCCTTCCAGCGAAAGTTTGAAAAAAACGGTCGGGTTCGTTTCCGGTGCTGCCCTTCTTCTGGCGCGGCGGGGTCGGGGCTCGCGGCCGTGCGGGGTGAAAGCGAGGGCCTTGCGTCGGCCCATGGCCCCAGGCCGCGCCCCGCAGACCATGAGCTTGGCCTCCTTGCCGCGGCTTACAATGCGCTTTTATGGCTTCCTCCGCCTGCTGCCAAGGTGGCGCCGCGCATAAGCCACGGGCGCGCGGCGCCGGCGGTGGTCGCGATCCTGGCAAAAAGCTCGGGCCCGAAAATCGAAAAACTTTGAATCAATAAAATACAGTATAATAAGGGTTTAATCGATTGAAATAGGTTTTTTAATATTAAAATCCACAAAATTTGTGTGATTTTAATCATAATTCGAATTCAACAGTGTGAAGAAATGAATATATATATCAAATTTTTCTTATACAATTATATTTAGTCACTGATCGAATATGACACTAACATTAAAATCAAGAATGGCGGATCAAAAATAGCTGATATATGGGAGACGGTGATAATGGTTGGAATAAGCAGTTTTAATTGTAATGAAAATTGATTTTAATTCATTTAATCAGATGTAAAGAATCCGAATTTATGATTAAAAAACTACAAAAATTTTGAATGGTTTAAAATTTAAAAAATACTGTGGTCCGAATCTCGTAAAAGCTGGGAAATTCGAATAATCATGTTCATTGTATACAAATATATCTGCAGTGCCGCAGTGCTAAAGCTTGCATAATATGATGAGCTTCATTTTTAGGGACTTTTGGCTACGTATTTCAAGATCCCAAAACAGTAATATTGTAATTTTAGATCATTCAAAGTTTTGTGATTTTTAATCATTAAATTCGAATTCACATGCGAAGAAATTATTATCATCAATTTTTCATACATTATATTTAACTTATTTCCGAGAAGTCGACCATATTTGGATCGTCCTTTGAATTGTGTTATTTTGTTCTTATTTATAATTCTGATTCTTCTACACAAGAAAAACTATACAAAATTTTCATACAATTAAAAACTAATTTTTCTAAACGATGTCAGCCCATTGGTTGAATCACCATTTTGATTTTGTAATTTTAATGACATGTTCGGATTCAGTGACTTACGATGCTTTATATCCATATTTGGTAACGCAATTCCAATAATTTTTCGAATTTGGCCAGTATTCTTCAGCTTCTGACCAACCGAGCGTCGGCAAACAGGGCAGTAGGGGCAGCTGGTGCACGGAGTGCGCCGCGCGTGGCTTTCGCTTGTGTGTGAGTGCGAATGAATGGACAGAAAGAGTGGTTATGTACATAATGAAACAAGTATAAATGACTGTGACTGTAGAGAAAATAAAATGAATTATCTCACCGTAAAAGTAACCTTTCTGTAGTTGTGTAGTATTTGAACAAAACTGATTCTAGTGTAAGTTAGTAATGCAAAGTGCACGTAAGTTAACGTTAGGACTAGAATGTAAAGCTTAGCTGAAAGAAAAAGGCCTTCCTCTAGCTTGTCTAAGCGCAAGGCAGCAAGTTCAATGTATAATCTAGAATTTAAGTAAATAATTGCCTCTCACTAAAACCGGGTAACTGTGGAGGGAAAAAGGAAGAAAAGGGCTCCATAGAATGTGAAGGAAGGGAAGCACTGAAAGGCGCTGCGCAGTCCTGAAGCGAGTTAAGGGCCGTAAAAACTTAACGGTGCTGAGTTGCATCCGGGCAAATTGATGAGTCATATTCCTTCGTATTATCATAAAAGAAAATTTAATAAAAATAGGCTAAGACATTTTTGGCTCTCACTTCGTATTGTGCTCTCAGCGGTGGAATCTTTTCACTGTTTCACCGCGTACAATCAATGATTCTTCTTCTTGCAGTGCCGGACTGTTTTCTATTGGTTTCTCATGATTCACAAATATTTTTTTCTACCAAGATGGAATAGAGCATCCACCCCTATACAGCGAGGTAAACCCCACTAACGGACGGTAGATCGGCGCCGGATCTCGCCACGCAAGGGGGGAAAGATCACCCCCCCTCCCTAGCAAAAAACATGCTCTACACTTGCGAGAATAAGGACCCTGGTAGTTGGCGTGCCCAGAATGACTAAACCATCAGTAATTGAACAACATGAAACCTTATATTTTTTCTTCATAAACCCGAAGAAATGATGTAATAGGTGGATTTCGTAAGTTCTCATTCTTCATGCCAGAGTAAAGAATCATCTGTGTCGAAGGAATAGTATCAGGACACAAGCAAACTTCTTTTCCAAGCAAACTCCTTTTACTTTCCCACGAGACTTCATTTTGGTTCTGAAACAATGCAGACTGTAAACAACTGCTTTGAGCTATAATGTCTTTTTTACAAATGAAGTAAAAATATGACCTTTTTTGACATGTGAACATTTTATAATTCCGAAACTGACTTAAAACGATCGTGTCATTTGCTCTTGTCATTGAAATTTGGAATGCAATTTTTGTGATATATACTCATGCTTCATGCAACACTTGCTTCGGAGGTGATAAGGAAGCTGTGGATGACGTACTGCAAATCCAATTTCGAACTATTTATTGCTCACGAGACGAGTTTAATTAAACGAAAGACCAACACATTTTGAACAAAACGAGCTTTTAAAATCGCTTTATCGGGTAGGTTCTTTTTCAGGAGACGCAATATTTCAATATAGTGGTAACGTGTACTTCGTGGTCAATAAATTAAACAACCATGCATTAAATTGAAATACGGAGTCGACTCTTATTTTCCAGAGGTTGGCATTGCTGCAAAAATTACATATAATATATATTTAATCGACAATTTTGTTGCGTGGATATAAATATGCTATTTGGAATTCACTTGAGGTCTTACAACTTACCCCCCCCCCGTAAATATAACTTTTTCTTACCATCCCCCAATTCTCAATCATTTATAGTACAACGCTGCCGCACTCCCAGTTGGTGCTAATATTAAAACAAATATCTTACTTACTTTTTAAAGAAATGCATAATTTGCAAGTGGAATGATAAACAAATTAATTGAAAATATGACACGTCCATTGGTTTTTCTTTTACTGTTCAGACATCTCGAAATTACCTTTGTTCATGTAGAATAAATAGCTGAATAAAACTTTAAGTTCAAGAATGAAACAGATGCCAAACTGAAATTTCGCAATTTTAGAAATTAAAATTCGATTCTGGAATATATTTATTCGAAGATGATGATGGCCAGTCGATGGTGCAAATTTTCATTCTCATCAGCAAACATAACGTTGAGAGCTCTCTTAATTGAAATTGGCCAGGTCATGCTCTTGTCATGCAGGACGTCTTGGATGAATAATGTGCTATACGCAGACTGTAATCAATACGTTAACGTGACGTACTAAAACTAGGGTCAATAGGTCACTCATTTTGCCGCAGGACGCTTATAAACGTAATCTGAGAGAGTCTAGTTACCTGCCATGTTATGTGAATGGTGATGCAAGTGACCGCACCGCAGGCCCCGTGGCACTAGTCGGCATTCAAATTCCTTAAGAAATAGTTGCTCTACATGCAGCGCGCTGTACAACGTATCATTGGCTGCTCCGTATAACTTCGAGTCGTTTTGCAAGAGAGATGAGTAGACGAGAAAACGCTGAAGGTTCTCTGCGGTTCGGGGCACAGATGGTGGCACAACAGGTCGGCTTTGAGCTAGTCATCTATGATGCCATCTTGATCAGTTTTGTCGATGGAAGTTATTCGTTAGAACTCATGGCTCTGTAAGTGCTCGTGAAGCCATTTGTGAAATCTAGATTAACAGCTTAGGGTTGTTCCAGAACATACCACACTTAATGCCAAAGTATCCATTTGTACATCTAGTTAGTGGATGGGTTTGAATATTCCGATTTAATGTTCTTTAATAAAATTAATCATAATAAGATCAATGTCACGCTGACTCCGAGAGAGATGTATATATACTTTTTACTAATATCTATTAATGCACACAACGTAAGTTCCTTGGTTTCACCCTTGAAATACATCAGATGCATTTTTATGTGCTTTGGAAGCTCATGTGTATTTTTTTATGTTCCACATTTCTCTTGTGCAGATGAAAACGAACATCACTCTTTTGAGTTTTTGGCATGATACCGAGTATACTAGTGTTTGCACTGGTGTGTATGTAAATGTATCATTCAGAGATTCAAATTTCCCTGCAATTCATGTCGTTTCATTGACACATCTCTTATCTCAGGAATTAAGGCGAGAGTTCCCTTTAATAATATCCTTACTCAGACACCTGCTTAATGAAATGATTGTGAGAGTTACCAAGAAACTCAGCTGCTAACAGAGCAACAAAAGCAAATGCTTTGGGTACATGTCGGGCGTTGCCTTTTGGCGATCTACCGCGATAGACCACTCAAGAATTCTAGGCCTTTCATAAACCAGCCCCAGTTCTTTCATTTTCCGGATAAATGTTCGCTTCTGTCTTTGTCACTGACACACACACCACATACCCCTTACCCACTCATACAGTAGCGCCTGTATTCTTTCATACACACTTACGCACTTATATACATATATATATATATATGTATATATATATATGTACTATATATTACATATATATATATACATACATATATATGATATATAGATACATATATTATTATATATATTTATATAGTTATAGTGCTAAGTGTGTATGAAAGATACAGCGCTACTGTATGAGTGGTAAGGTATGTGGTGTGTGTGTCAGTGACAAAGACAGAACGAACATTTATCCCGGAAAATGAAAACCTGGGCTGGTTTATGAAAGCCTAGATTCTTGACTGTGTATCGCGGTAGATCGCCAAAAAGCAACGCCCGACATGTACCCAAGCATTGCTTCTTGTTGCTCTCGTTAGCAGCTGAGTTTCTTGGTAACTCTCACAATCATTTCATTAAGCAGTGTCTGCAGTAAGGATCATTATTAAAGGAAACTCTCGCCTTAATTCCTGAGATAAGAGATGTTCAATTGAACACGAAAATGAATTGAGGAAATTTGATCTCTGAATGACTACATTACATACACACCAGTTGCAAACACCTAGTATACTCGGCTATCATGCAAAAAACTCAAAAGATGATGTTCGTTTTCATCTGCACAACGAGAAATGTGAACATAAAAAAATACACATGAGCTTCCAAAGCACATTAGAAAGCATTCTATGTATTTCAAGGTTTGAAACCAAGGAACTTACGTTGTGTGCATTAATAGATATTAGTAAAAAAATTATATATTACACTCTCTCGAGTCAGGTGACATTGATCTTATTATGATTAATTTTATTAAAAACATTTAAACGAATATTCAAACCCATCCACTAACTAGATGTACAAATGATAACTTTGGCATAAGTGTGTGGTATGTTCTGAACAACCCTAAGCTGTTAATCTAGATTTCACAAAATGGCTTCACGAGCACTTACAGAGCCATGAGTTCTAACGAAATAACCTTCCATCGGACAAAACTGATTTCAAGATGCGCATCATAGATGACAGCTCAAAGCCGACCTGTTGTCGCCAACCATCTGTGCCCGCAACCGCAGAAACCTTCAGCGTTTTCTCGTCTTACTCATCTCTCTTGGCAAAACGACTCGAAAGTTGATACGACAGCCAATGATACAGTGTACAGCGCCGCTGCAGTAGAGCACTATTTCTTAGGAATTTGATGCCGACTAGTGCCACGGGCTTGCGTGCGGTCACTTGCATCACCATTCACATAACATGGCAGGTAACTTAGACTCTCTCAGATTACGTTATAAGGTCTCGGCAGAATGTGTGACCTTTGACTCGCCTAGTTTTTAGTACGTCACGTAAACGTTATTAGATTACAGTCTCCGTGTATAGCACATTATCATCCAGACGTCCTACATGACGTTGCATGGCCCAATTTCAATTAAGTGAGCTTTCAAACGTTCTGTTTTGATGATGAGAATGGAAAATTTGCCAACCATCTATTCCATCATAATCTTGAAATAATATATTCAAGAATCGAATTTTAATTTCTTAAAATTGCAAAAATTTTATTTGGCGCCTGTCTCATCTTGACTCAAGTTCATTGAGCTGTTTATTTCTACATGAGCAAAGTAATTATGTATGTCTTAAGACAGTAAAAGAACAAAATGATGACGTTTCATATTTACCAAGTAAATTTGTTTATTATGCCACTCGCAAATTATGCATTTCTTCTATAAAGTAAATACAATATTTGTGTTAATATTAGCACAAACCGGGCAGTTTTTTTGGGCGGCGCGTTGTAATTAAAAACAATGAGAATTGGGCCAGGATATGAAAAGTTTCATATTTACGGAGGATTTACGTTGTAGAACCTCACGTGAATCTAATAGCATAATTAATATCCAAAAACGAAATTGGCATATTATATAATATATAGTATTTATTATATTCATATATATTATATATAGTTCTTTGAAGCCATGTCAACCTATAAAAATAAGTCAAACTGCCATTTCAATTTTAATGGTGACTGGCTTAATTTATTCACCTGGTAAGTTCACTGACCTCTTCTACCTGAATGAGATCGTGTTTATTGTTATAATGAACTCTTATCAAAATGTGTCAGTCTAACTAGACACATTTTTTAAAAAGATACCTATAACGATTACTGAAGTTGCGTGGAAAATACGATAAAAAATTTAGTTACATTAGAATATGAGAAATTTTTCTTCTTGAATGAAACTTTTTTAACCAGGCGCTTGTGAAAAAACCATAGTAAATGATTCTCTAATTTGTATTTCTCCAGTTGTCACAATGCTTTTATAGTGTAAGCAGAAGCCCGATTCCTAATCATTCTAGAGATGTATAGAAATTTTCAGAAATTTCCCCTTTTTCAGGTATTGAATGTGTTTCTGTGAATCGTCTGGATTCCGCCTCACCTTAAAAAAAATCATCAACAGTCTGTCTTCAATAGCAAATATTTATTTTTTCGCGCCAACAAAAATGTTTGAAATGTCATTCAATGTTGCTTTGACTTGCTTTCAAACTTGTATATTTTACCAGGAGGGCACATTCAGGACGTACATTCAGGAGATCACAACACTTAGACTGTCACGAAATTTTTATGAAGCACTACCGACGATTTTTAGGCCACCTAAATGCATGTGTATTTCTTAAACTTTAAATTTGGAAAACATTTTCATAGGTAAAATCATCATTCTTTTTATATGTAACATAAAATTGAACCTACACATATTGAACCTACACGAAAAGCTATTTTAGAAGCTCGTTTGTGATGAAGATGCGGGTCTTCGTTCAATTAAAATCGTCTCGTGAACAATAAATACTCGAGTTGTTTTGCAATACTCATCCACAGCATCCTCTCACCATCCGAAGCAAGTGTTGCCAAGAAGCATGAGGCCTCGAAACACCTATACTATCGCACAATTAACTAGTACTTTCTCTTTCTCACAGAGAAATTAACTAGAACCCGAGAACAAATTTTGGCATCATCTTTTGAGAGATTGCGTGGTTACACTTTTTCAAGTTTTGACAATTTATCCAGAACTGCATAAGCTACACGTATTCCGATAATTTGTCAGATTATGAAACTTAAGTATACATCGCAAATATTGATTCAGATTGACGATACAAGAGAGATGACACGAACGTTTGAATTTCAGTTTCGGAATTATAAAATGTTGAACATTTCAAAAAAAGAGGATAATATTTTTACTTAATCAAAAATTCTTTATAGCTCAAAGCAGCTTGAATTTACAGTCGTATTGTTTCAGAACCAAAATAAGTCCCGTGGAAAGTAAAGGAGTTGATTGAAAAGGATGCTTGTGCCCTGATACTATTTCCTCCGACACGGTTGGATAATTCTCTACTGTTGAAGAATGCAACTTACGAAATTCAAAATTACATAATATCTTCGTGTTTCCATCGAGAGAAATATATAAGTTTCGTGTTATTCAGTGAGTTGTAAAATACTTGATATCGTTTATGATTCGCCAAACTAGCATGGTCATTAGTCCGTAAGTTGCAGGAGCATATTTTTGCCGTGAGGTATCTTTTCTTCGCTGTATGGGGAGATCTGCGCACTTACGTGTCTAGCGGTTTTTCCAACCCAGGTATTCCCACCAGCGGGGACAAGCTCCCCGATCAGTATCCCGCTGTTGATAAAAGAGTGCATGTAGAGTATATACGTTGTGTGCAGACTCTTAAAACGTTAAGAGATATGATAAGGAAGAGAAGGTGAATCGCGCCGGTCTGTGGACAGTTTCTTAGAGATTACTTGCGCCGGCGTCCTCTGTGTTGATCGAAGAAACCACAAAGAAAACTACCGATCACAACAAGCTGCCACTATAATTTACACACACGACTGAATTCAAACCTAGCTACCAATCTAGAGTCGAAAAATCCTGCACTCTCGAACCGAGACCTCCCGTCAAGGACTGCAGCTGGCCTGAACCATCTCTACGCAGGTAGAGTTCAATTAACGATAGTACAAAAGATCAAGCAGACAAAGAGCGGTATGCACAGTGACCTTTAGTTGTATACCAAACACAACATACATCCTGAGGCTGCGAGTGCTCTGAAGAAAGGGAGAGAGAAAAACCAATAGCGCGACGCCGAAGGTGTAGCACAAGGCGAGAAATGGACTTTGTTAATTTCGAGATCACGTTTCTACTTCAGTTGACGTTTCACAATCTCTAAAAGAATTACATTCAAATTTGATATTGATTCGCAAGCAAGATTTCGGGAGAAATTCGTTCCATAATGCCTTCTTCACTCTAATTAATACTGTATCTCAGTAATGACTCCAACCATCAACTAAAATAAACATCAGAATTAAACGGATATCACGAGTATTGGTTCAATGTCGTTAGAGAAACAATTATTTACGCCAAATGTTTGGAAATTATATAATTTCCTTTATCAGACATACGAACAAGATATCATACAGGTAACGTCTCAATTTTCACGCCTCCACATCAATTTCTTCCACATGCGATGTCCGGAGCACGCTGGTCCATCGCGAACAATTCGGATCGGGCCGAGCCCAAATAAATGGACCAATCCGGATGTAAACGATTTTAATTCTCTATTTTTCAATGCGTCGTGATTTTACAATTGGTCCCCCGAAATAAACTTCTTTGCGAATATGCAAATTCTCCGCGGAAATGTATTATATTTTTTCAGAATTACATACATTGTTGGTTTTTTTTTTTTGTAAGAGGATGGCATATTAATCTTCTTATTATTAAAAAAACTGTTTCAAAGAGCTGATTATAATGTGTTCTCTGCTAATTTGGAATACATTTAATTAACCATTACCTTGGTTTAATCATTTGAGTATTGTCGTTATTCCACAGCTCCCAGATGAATTATGTCATCTTCCATAAATTAAAAAATGTTTAGGTTAGAAAAACTCTTGCCTGATAACCCTCACGTATTTCAGAATAAATCGAAACGTCGCGAGCTCGGTTAGGGCGGCGTGGCGCTGCGTGTTTGACCAAGAAAACCGGAGTAAAAACCAACAAGATTATATTTTGATACATGTCAAAGTAGCGAGCTTTTTTAATTATATGTCAGCAATTTTTAAGCAGTTGCCATACTCTTTATATACCAACTTCTCAATTTTATCTTTACTAATATTTGTAAGTCAAACTGCTCCTACATAAAACTAGCAGTGATTTTCGCCCATAAGTACCACATTCTTTCTCCTAATTTTAAATTTCGTAAAATGTTTCTTGCGATAAGATTAAAAAGAACGAATTGGTTAAAAAGAATACGCCTTCATGCAAGCTTATAGGAAAGTAGGCTATCAGGCCCTTAACCAGTGGTGAGGGCCCTTAGATGAAAGGCCTGGCCCTTCATTTGGCGTCACGCCCCCCTTTGGGGCAAGCGCTGAGCCCCAAGGACTCAGGCCAGCCACCTTGCCCGCGAAAGGCCGCCCGGGCGCCCCCCGCGGAGCAGCAAAATAGGCGCCTGACGTATGGATGGATAAGCGTTGTAGAGGTCGAAGTATGGGACGAGCTTAGAAAGGAGCGTGCGTTTCAACAGTGTTGATTTTCTAGGGCCACCGCGCTGACGAGTAAAGTATAGTTCGCCTCGCGGGTACGCACGCTGTTGTGAAAGTCTATCTGCGGTTGCTCAGAACTGAAGCTACGAAATCCTCTCCCGGCGATCGTTTCCAGCTACCTTTGTTCTTTGCACCAGCATCGAATAAGTGCCAATGCTCCGTACGCCGAGCGGAAACCTATCTTGATTCATTCATCTTCGAAAATGCACGCCGGAAATACAGTAGTTTACCGAAAACCAACACAGGAGAAATTGATCGCCTCAACAGTATAGCACGCAATTACTGCAGATGTTAGATGTAAGTTCGTACAGTGAACTTTCGAATGGTTCCACAAACGCGCGTAGTTCAGCGTGAAATGTGAAACCCAATGCTTTTCAGATTTCAAAATAAAGCGATGAAAAAGAGCCTGTGCAGTACTTATCATGCGGAGCGTACAGAAGATTATTTCTGAAGTGGTATCATAGAACCTTTAAGACGAATATCATCACCTACAGACTGCAAAATATTTATAAATATTATTAGAACTGTCACTATTGACAAATAACGTCAAATAGTTCTTAGATCTTCTTAAATTACGAACATAGAACATAGAACAGATCATTTCTCCACCATCAGTAATAAATCAAGTCGATAATATTAGCTACGAAATGAATCGTGGCCGCATGCCCGGAGACCGCTAGACAGGGAAACTTTGCATTTCTTTCATGAAAAAATCAATCGGTTTTTCCACGAAGAAATGGCCGTTATGGAGGTGGTACTTTTCTCGGTTCACTATGTTGAAAGCTTATCGAGTTGCTAGCACACAGAAACACGAAATCCATTTTAAAGGAATGATGTAATGATTAGTGATTGGTCTCGCTCACCGAAATAAATATAAATAATGCTCTATAATAGGTTCCCTCTTGAATCGCGTAATAATTAACCCTGTAAATTTCAAAGTGGTTCGTCAATGTGTAAAGCGTATGATCTGACAAGAGAAAATTGTCATGTGGAACAGCAGAATATCACATTTTTAACCTAGCAGCATGTTTTATTGATTAATTTTCGAGATTGTCACTCCTATAATACATGATTTTGTATCCTGTTAGAAGTGTTGATAGTTTAATTATCATTGTTTGAAATAACATTATATTTCTTAATTTGCGTTGAGTTACGACTTGTTAAATCATTCTCCTCATTAAGATATTCCCAATTTAACCACGAAATAAATTAAACACATTCATCATATAGCTTCTTTCATTATTTTTAGTTAGGTTGGGTTAAATGAGTAATTAAAATGCATTTTGCGACTAATTTCCAACCCTTTAAATCATAATTATCTCACTTAGAGGACACGATTTCTAGTATCGTTGACCCTTGGAACACAATCTTCCAAGACATGATGAGCACCCGTGACGTGGGTTCTCTCGACCCAAGATTTTGATGAGCCAAATAATTTCAGTGAATGCTTCACACTGAACTGAGTCACAATAATTATACTACGAGCCCATTGATTGTTATCTTATGAACCAATGTTATACAGCTCACGGTTCTAAAATATTGAACCAAAGGACTGTTAGAAATATTTAAATTAATAATATTATTCATCATAAGAACGCAATTGTTTATGATTCATGTTTATGATATAACAAGAAAAATCTAGCATGTAAAAATAGTTATATTTTTTCAAACTCGATATTTTATATTTGCCCCCCCCATGTATTATCATTTATTTTTAACTTTAACTATAGAACATTTCATACTATCATCTATCACAAAAATGGTTCCAACTTTCCTATAATGGTACATTATATTTTCGGTATATTTATAAGCGAAACCTATTATTGAAAAGATCTTAAACAATGTTGGAAAACCAACCTTAGCACAGTCAACTCGTTTCCATCAGAACTTTTCACGCTGCACCAATTGCATTCACATAGCAGGTTTTTGCTTCTTCCTAGGCTTCGTAATCAAATAGTGATATATGGAGACTATGGGTAATGTGTAGGTATACTAATTCGCAACGAAGTTAATAAATACGGCCACATTGGTTGGGATTCCCTGGTCCTACGAGGAAAACTCGAATAAATAAAAGCCTCATTATGTGTGATAATGTAATTCACTTCGATAACGCACTTAATTAAAGAAGCGTTCGATTATTTTTTTATTCCGTTGTCTGACAAGAAATGTGCTTCGTTTTGTGAATACTTGCATTCAGAATTGATTGAACTATCAAAATGCAAGTATCTACTGCAAATCTATAGCAATCAATCTCACGGGTCTTTATTGAGAAGCATTAAAATTCCAACCGTTAGTTGATTTTAAGCAAAATATTAGCTACAAGTTTGTATAATTATTGTACTCTGATTGTGTGATTGTTTCATGTGTTCGTTACATAAAAACTTTCATATGTCATATTGCATATCATTTTCTAGAAAAAGAAAGACTCAAACATATCACTTTTACCTCTTAAACAACTATCACGATTTATTTTTACATCATACAGTAAAAATCCTCGTTAAGCACGTGTTTAGCAATTTTACTGAATTAGCAAATTCATCGTCCTTTATTGCTGTTGGATTTGAAAAAGCAATAAAACCTACTTTTCTTATCGACTTACAAAATGATTTATGATATTACTACGCGTAGTACTTATCACAGAATTGTGCCCTCAACATGTTGGAGACATTTCAAATTGAAAAATACTATTACCATTCTGAAACCTATTAAATTTTCAGCCTTTGTGATTCCTTAATATTTTTTAGATTTTTAGGTACCTTAAAGATCTGGTTACAATTTTTATGAGTTTATTTAACGAAAAGAGTTTTCAAAAATTCTAGCCGAGGGTGCGCGGGGGGAAAGGATTTTGAATGTTTAAATTTTAAAAAAATACTGTTTGAGTCCCGAATCTCTGTAAAAGCGGGGAAAATTCGAAGATCAATGTTAATGTATACAAAGCATTACAGAAATATTTAGTTTTTGTTTACTACGCCATCTAGCTGACAATTACAATACAAGACACAGCCACATAAAACCTTCTGTGTGAAAATTTAAAGCACGTTAATGTGACTGCATTTCATCGGGAGGATCACGGCGTCGGAGTTACCGCTCTTACCAACATCCATTTAATAACACTTTCTTCTTGTCCTGGAAAACCCTTTCATCCATTACGGATTGTCGAGTTTCAGATGGAATTTCACTTTTATTCTCTCAGTCTGCGTCTGTAGCGTCTGACAGATGTCGATTCTACAACCCCTAGATTATTGCATTTCGCGTCTCTGGTGAGTATTTTTTTCAGCAAGACATCTACTTTCTACGTTCACTCAATCGAATCATCCAGGTTTACTTGATTTTCGGAGCAGTGAACTTTGGTTCATTATAATCGACAGTTCACTAATCTGAGTTCACTTCATCTAGAGTTCGACTATAATTGTCTGAAGAATCAAAGTGAACCAACTGTTGCCAGAAATATTAATTTCATCACACCCACAACTCACATATTGGTCTCGCCCTTAAAGTATTCACTGAAATCTATTGCCATCTTGTGTCTTAATTTACTATTCACATTTGCATCATACGATATCGTGATACCAAACAACTCCAAAACTCAAACTATTGTTTCACGCGTTTCTTTTAGGGTAATTGGATTACATCGTTTATTCATAACAGTAAACAAGACCAACTCGAGGACTACAAGACTTGCAATTGCTCGAGACGAGATTATTTGTTGATGGACTCACAGGAAAGGGAGGCAGGCAAACAACAAGAGAACACTTGACGATTTCTCACAAGCGCAAAACTTGCGTTTTCGCGTGACCAAAAACAAAATGCGCGCCGCCAGAAGGGAGT
>BOPP01000015.1:4647476-4665891 GCA_017312745.1 Gryllus bimaculatus | reverse complement strand
GGCCGAGTGGGAGGGTAATCGAAAGCCGCGAATGGAGGCATTTCCTTTTGTTCCACAGCCTTTTGGGAGCTTGGTGAGATTAGCGCTGAAGTAGTGACAGATTAATAAGCGTGAAGGAAATGGTGGGTCATGCCGCGATTGAAAGTAATTCAAGGATATACGAAATTAACTATTTAAAATTCTAGGTCCATAATCAATTTGAGAATGAAAGTAAATACAATTCATTGGTACTTAACTTGGCAATGTTCAGGTAAATCAACGTATACACACGTTTGTCAATCGTAGATTTTCCATGTGGATAAAATCGAAACGAGGTCAAGGTCTTCAGATACTAGTTTTTTTACTAAAGATTTTATCCAGCCGACAACCCGTTACCCTTTACGTTTCGATGGGTGGCATATTCGACTGTACATTAGACACCAATACATTTGCAAGCTTCTCTGATTTGAAGTCAGCAGAACGCATGGCACTCGTCGACAACACATACATAAGAGGCAAGTGACAAATAACCACGCCCAAAACGGGACTCGAACCCGCGATCCTTTGGACTGAAGCGCTGAGTCATTACATGCTATTAGATATCTCGACTATCCAGTTCGGCGTAGTTCACTATGAATTATTTCGAGTACAACAGTTATCAATCGATGAGTAAGTTACTTATCTAGCATTATTCATATTTTGCACTATCACATCTTTTGTGGAGAATTCTTGAGTTCGGCTGCTCCGATAAGTTTTCCGTGGTTTCGCCGATCAAAACCAGGCGAATGCCGGATTAGTACCCAAATAAAAGGGCCACGGGGGTGATCTTTCCTTCCTCTTCCTTGTCATATCCCCTCCCCTTACAGTTACACTTATGTATACTACTCTAACATACATGCCGGGGGATCGCCCAAGATCTTAGAGCTTGTGGTAGATACCTGGTGCCCCGCTGGTGAGAAATATCTGTTTGTGGAAAACGCCGCCAGGCGAAGTGCAGGTCGCCGCCGGATCCCACCATCAATCGGGAGAGATCACCGCCACCTCTCACTATCAAAACATCCACAACACTAACGGAGCTGAGGACCTTAGCTGTTGATATCGTAGGCTTCCGCGGCCAGAGTCATGATCTGGGCTATCCACGTTGAAGGCTGAGGTACCGACGTCTCGACCGACATATCGCGGTCCTCTTCAGGGCTGTACTGTCTTTTTGGCTGCCTCTATATGTTGATCGAAACGTCGGCTTCTCAGCCTTCGACGCAACGTCATCCGGACAGCCCAGATCACATCTTTAGTAGTTGACGCGCCCGAAATCCTAATCAATCAATCAATCAATGGAAGTCCTCTCCCACTGGTATGTTCAGTGAGATCTTCTCGCAGCCTTCCGAGTCCGTTCGCCGCTCGCGACTGCGGCGCGTGCCCTGCGTCTCCTCCCCCCCCCAGCGCCCTTAACGGCCTGGCTTCGATTCCCTCGCACCAAAGGGCATTGACGCGAAGACAAAGTCGAAAGCCTTGGTGCACGAAGGGTAGCATCTTTTGTTGGTTATAGAAGGATCTAATCGCCTGCACCAGCAAAACTGCTGCTGCTGTTCCTACTGAATGTGTAGAAAGTGGATTCCTGGAGCAGACAAAATTGGCTGTTCTGAAACTGTACTCGTGACTACTGAAGCTTGTATTTTCGACGTCAGCTGTTTTGTAAGCATTGACGCATTGAATTTGAGAGTAAAGTAATATAAGATATGAGATATTTAGGTTCAACATAATCGCAATGCATTTTTCAGTCAAAATCAGGACTGATTTAATGTTTTTGTATTTTTCCAGTTTTCCTGTGTATCTATCGAAAACAGTCACACATCTTTCACGGCCACAGGCTGTTTAGTTTTCCCACAATTTATGTGTGTATGCAAAATTAAGAATAAAGATTTTTATCTTTGGTTAAAGTCATTAACTCGACTATCATCTCACATATGGAACCATCCCACTATGAGGAAAATCGGGCGACCTATTCTTCTTTTTTTACCCATTCTGTTTCAATTCCATGATATGTTCGTAGTGATGTAACTAATACGCACTTATTGGTAATTTTTATATTTCTTTAAGGCTCAGAGGTAACCTAAAGGCTTGTGTCAACTCTTGTTAATTCATTAAGAATTAGGATACGGGTACTTTCACAAGTTACGCCGTTATTTGGTTTGTGCTCCTTTCAACTTGTCAAACCGTCTTTTGCAAGTTTCGAACTCATAAGCCTTGGTTTCGTACTTCGCTGCTCCTTCGTCAAGTAATTGCACAAAATAGGCAATGTAAAAATGGATAGTTTATGAAAGTCACCTTAATACCTTTTATTAAATTTTTAACTACGTTTCTTTTACATTCTTGCAGACTACTATAAACAAAATGTAATGCAGCAAAAAACGGCGATTATTCAAAAGAAAAAGTGTTCGTTGTGTGGGATTCTGAATCCAAATAAGTGGATAATTCTTAGGCAGGATTTCCACCAAAATTATTTCGCGGTTGATCTGACTGAGAGCGCCGCTTCTTCAATTTCAAAGATACCTTTTGATTTTGAGGGTACTTTACTCAAGCCTCTAGAACACTTTCAAAATTTCCAATGTAAAGAACACTGATAAGAGGGGCGGAGGCCTGATTTTCGTTAACTCTCCGTATTTCCGAAAATCGCAACTGTTACAAATAATGCGAGAAAGTATGTGATGTTGCGGCGTTACCAGTTTTCAGACTGAGTTGCTCTTTCCGCCAGCAGAGGAATGTTTTGCTGATACTCATTTCCTTCGCGTAATTCGCTCTAGTCTCGAATTTGCATATGAATCGCGAGAAGGAAAAAAAAGTAACTTTCGGGGCCTTTGAAGGCATCGCAGAGAACGGACGGAGCCGCACCGCGGAGCGGAGGCGTTGGGGTGGGGCGAGGTGGGAGGGGAAGGGTCGTTTGAAGGTGTGGGTAGGGTGGCTGGCGAGAGGTGGGCAGCGGAAGCGCAAGCGCGTGCCCCGACGCGCGCGAAAGGCTTCCGGGACGGCTTCCGCCCCTCTCGCCTTCCCTCAACCCCTCACAGGAGGAGAAGACATCAATTCGGGTTGAGCACTGCTTTTACATAAATCTGCCCTCCGACCACTTCTCACCAACGGTGGCCCTAATTAAGGAGGTTCTGCCCCTTCTGCAGTAAAACCACTTCAAACTTTTCAAAACAAAATAATTCGCACTACCGCAAAAGCGCCTTGCTTTGTTTGCAATAATCAATTGCATAAAGATTTGATATACCCACAACATTCCAATTCATTTCCAAACTTTCCGGTTCACTTTTCTAAACCTGACAGTCTTCTCCAGCCGCAAGTAATATGGAAAATCCTTGGAAAATGGGAAAATCCTTCACCCAAAGGAGAATCCAACCAAATATTCCAAGGATAAATTCAGACTACCTTAATGACGCATTTTCTCTTTTAACCTAATGGTATTAATTCCTACCCCTCTACCTTTCCTCCAAATTCTCCTAACCACATAATTGAAATGAACTCTAGAGGGAATGGCCTCGTTCTCATTAAGGCTACTGCTAAGTTAGCTATATATTAATATCAAAACTATCTTGTAAACAGCATATCCGCTGTGTAAGAAAATTGTTTATAAAAATAGGTAGACGATTGGTAAAAGCCGGCAATTATAGTTCTTGGTCGACCGAGTAAAGAGCTATTTTACAAATTAACTACGTATTTTTAATTATCAAACTTTATTAAAAGATCATAATTAAATCATAATAGTTAAAATGTCATTAAAATAGTTCATAAAATAGTTCGACCAATTACAGGATCTTTTATAACTTTTAAAAGCATTTACCTTTAAAGTAACAAAACAAATGAAAGTTTACATAAGAAATAAATAAATGAGTTAATAGTTATAAAAATATTACACGTACCTGAGGTACGTATTGACACAAACATATAAATGCATCCCCCTGAAAATAATGTTAAAAAAATTAAAGGTGAACTATGCAACATGACATCGTTAAGCAATGGAGAAAACCACCTGACTGCAAGATGGGGACCGTTGTGTTTAAAACGAATAACTGATTGGAATAGCAGAGATTAGTGCTCAACTGTAGAACCGTGGATTTTATACCCCAAGAAGGCTAAACAGAAAGCGATACGAGGAGAGCTACATCGCTGTAGCTCTGACAGTTTTTCTGAATTTTCAGGACCTATATGACGTTACATTAAAGTTTCTACATTTTGAATCAGAAGACAGAGAACACAGTGTTACAAATCTTACTCTTACGAGAAAAACATCGTGAATTTCCCGAAAATGAGATACATTTCGTATAGAATTAATATTTTATTTCGGTCGTATACCATATGTGTTTTCTTGCTTAAAATGATTTTTTTGACACTTTGGTTTCTCCCTCTTCGTAATTAAAGGGTCTCTTACAAGGACAACACTAGCACAAAGTCCAGATGTATCAGGAGTCACCAAAAAATTAATAGCGTACACGTGAATTTATTTTTCCTCGCCTTATATCTTTCAATGTGTTTGGAACATTGGGGGGGGGGGATGTCGCAGCAGATAGCCCCAGTTGTAGGGAATAACTTGGTAAAATATTTAAAAATGTGGAATTTTGGACTTGATTGGTACCTGTAAGAAACACTTCAATTTATCCAGCTCAAAATTGAGGAGCAAACTTTCAAAAGGTGCCCATTTCGGAAAAAATGAGTTCTGTTGTTTTTTACCTAAAATTTGGTTTCCATAAAAGAACGTGATATTTTACAATACATTAAGTATTAGTCTATTTATGAGATAAAGACGGGGTTGAAAAGTGTAAAATTTGTGCTATATTTTTCATTTTTATTGAAAAAAAAGTGAAGTGGACTTATTTCCGTTTTGAATGTTGGCTCCTCGAATTTCCTTAGCTTCTCGCCGAGTCTAATTCCACCCCGAATTCAGAGCCCGGCGCCGGAAGTGCGCACCGCTGCTCCGAAGGACTGGTCGGCCGCAGCCACCGAGCGGTAAACGCGACGAAGGTAATTGAGTAACTTCTTGCTCGTGCCGCGTCGCTGCTGGCAACTGACTCTCGCGCTTACGTTCTGCCGCGCACAGTGCGATATTTCGAAATCTTTCGGAATATTTTAGATCGAGGTTTTCTATTTAGTAAATCATTCAGAGGTATTTGATAAAAAGTAAATTTTTATTCATTTTGCTATTTAGTAAATCATTTATGGAGCGTTTGATAATAAATTAAATAGTTTATTCATTTTTTGTTGGCTTTACTGACATTTTAAATAATGACACAAAGTGAATATGAACAATAGTGTTATTATTTATTCCATTCATTAATAATAATTACGTCGTGCAAAATATAACGCAGACAAGAGGTTTTCAATTAACATGGACATTTCGTTTACGACACGAATACTTTAGTTGTACTAATTAGTGCACGTGCATACCGTTTACTTACACAGGAAATAAATCAAATTCATTATGGAGAAAATAAATAAATATATGTGCAATGCCTTGCAACTGCAACAACCTATTTGCTAATGGTTAGTGTTAGGAGAAGAAAAAAGTGTCTCTTCTTGATTGAGTGGACACCACCAACATTCTTACGTAAAGAGTCTTTTGAATACATTTTTGTGTTTTTGATCGTATGCATCATAGCATGATAATCGAAATGTATTTTCCGAAATGTTGGCAGACAACTAAGTAGTTATTCTCATTGACCCAACCTCATGAACCAAACTTTATCGTTTCATTTGAACGAAATCATAAACTATTTCACTGATCATGTCGCTTTTCTGTTGAAAGAGTTGAAAATTGAAGCTATCTTTGCTGTCTAGAGAATAGTAGTAATACGCGGTATTTTTAATCGAAATCCAGTATTAACGCTGAGAGAAGCAAGAAGTAGTAAGAAAAAAAGGTTTCAGTTTGTTTTTACACTCGCATCTTTGTGGATAGTAATTTATGTTAAGTTCTAGCCTATCGTCCAAATGTCTGCATAATAGATATTTATTTCTTCTGCAGGTTTGTTTATCCAACCTGATTGCAAACCACTGCAATTTACAAACATTACAATTAGGAATATTAAAACAATGTAACATTACATTATTTTAAAATAATAATAATAACAACAATAATAATAATAACAATAATAATAATATAAACGATAACAATAGAGGGAATTAAAATAATAGTATTAACTCTACATTTTATCGCTATCCTATACAGATATTTTAATTATATTTATTAATGCTAACATAGTATGCGAATGTTTATTTATATGATGTAATATTTATTATCAGTGAACTGAATGTATAGTTTGTTTTCCTGTTTACGTAAACGGGTGCGGGTTTGACGCACGTCTTCTAAATAGTATCTAATATAGTGTACTTGTAATACACTTAACGCCCAGATTAATTGAAAAACGTACGAACTCATATACAGATACACCCGAGAGAGAAGTTCCACTAGATTGCACAAATGTCACACTGCGCCGGCTTCAACCTCAGCATGTTGTAGCGGGCGTGGCCGCGACTACTTTGTCTCTCCACTCTCTTCGTCTCTCTCTCCCTCTCTCGTCCTCCCTCTAGCAGGTGCCGTTGTTGCGGTCCACTTGTTCCACTCCGCCCCCGGAATCAACGTTCTTTGCCGCAATGACACTCGTTTTCAGTTTTACGAGGAGTCTTTAACCTACATTCAATGATATTGCGGTATTGAGCCTCAATCGGCAGTGAAAAGCAACGTTTCTTTCTTCAATGAAAATAACCTAGAAGTGAGGTAGAGAGAGTCCTGAAGTGCGTCAACGAAATCAAAAGCAATGGAGTGTCATGAATCAATTACATTAAAAATGGTGAGGTATTGAATTGATATGAAAAAAAAAACAAGCAGCTTCTGTATTAATAGAAATTGAAAACATTTGAAAGGTGAAGAGAAAGAACGATCAGTGTTCCTAGAATAGTACTCGTAGTTGATTTAACTAGTGGAAATGCTCGGCCCCCTGAAATTTTTCCTTCTGTTCTTGGCTCGACAATCCGCTTCGGGCCTTGGTCGACTAGCCGTGACCCGGCCTCTCTGCCATAGGATAAGGGGGGTTCGTGTAGTTTGCACGAAGGCAACACTTCACCGTATATACTGGCCTTCTTAACTTTAGGGTGGGCTTTCCCATCGTCACACATCAATAGATACTAGAACATTTGTAAGGAAAGCGTGCAGCTATAATTTGCCTCGGCCGCGCATCGAAACCCGGGGTTGGGCCGTAGAATGCGACAATGCTAACCAACGAGCCACTTTGAGGGTGTTCCGTCTTCTGGTGTTACGTGATGCATAATTCGTAATTGTAACGAATTCTAAACATTCTGATGTTGACAAGCCTTCACTCTGCGAAAAGGTGATTGAATTTAGTATTACTTGCTATCCTTGTTCTCCGGCGAGAACAGTTAGCGATTATAACACAATAAAATCGTTGTGCAAAATACCACTGAAAGAATTTTCAATTTCATTAATATTGCATATATTCAACATCCAACATCACTGTTGGTTCCTCGTATCCCGGTACAATTTATATCTTTAAGATAGTTTTGGATAAGAAAATTACACAACTACTATGAGTATTACATCATATAAAGACCTAAAATTGAGGGAATAAATTACACTGGAGAAGAAATCTTTGGCTTTAATATTAGAAATTTGAAAAATATTTGAACCTTTGAAATTTTTAAAATTGTGGAGTTGTAATGAAAATCGAATCTATCAATGCACTTTTTCCTCTATGAGCCAAACAAAATTAAGGGGAAATATGTAGAATTTTTCACGAAATTAAAATGTAACAGGGATTTATGTGAAGTATCCCCAAAATATTAAATAGTTTAATGACGCTCAATAGTAATTGAGCAGGAATTGATAACAGTCGTAGTACTTCTGGGTGACCACCTTCATGTCGTTCGAAGTTTTGTCCAGATCGATGGAAAAAGTACTAAAATGCCAACAATTTTGAATACTTCTGCGTGTGTGCATGTGTGTGTGTTTGCCAGTGAGTAGTCGCATTAAATAATGTCATCTAACTGATATTAATACCAATAAGACCTATCTGTATCTTATTTGTGGATTTGCATACACAAGCACTGATCAGCAAATGACGAAAATAAGGTTACAAAAATATGAGTTACCACTAGTCAACAAAGAAGGTGACGTACAAAACAGATAATTTTCTTTGCGCTATTTGTGATAAATCACATTTGTTTTACCCAAATACTTAATTCCAAAACAAGTTATTCAAGGCAATTTCAACACAGTTATTTCACGGCATGTGTGTTCCAAAATAATTCCATTCTTACCCGTTTCCATGACAGTTGCATATATAATAACAACTAGGACAATGCTTTTTTTAAATTCTAGGTTTCTACCTACAATTTTTGATGTCAGAAATTCAACTTTACAAGGCTGGGGAAAGTTCTTGCAGAAAGACGTCTTTATTTTTCACAAACATTCCGAGGAAAGAAGGAAAGCGTACTGCAAGTATTTGTTTACTTTCTACTAATACTTATTACTATAACGCGTGCTTTTTACTTCCTCGCCATCGCTTACACAGTATAGAGAAAGAATTGTAGTACTACGGGGAAAGAAACGGCGAATTTGCGGCAGAAAAAACTCAAATTGCCGGGCCCCAAAAATGAAAAAGTGGATAAATCTTGTTTCTTGTGGCTAACTCCTCTGGGAGAACTACAGGTATCCAGAATTCCTAAACAAGCAGTAGTTAGTGTCAGAAGAAAGGGGATATAAAATGGTCCTACATTGTTTGGAGAAGACCTTCAGGAAGAACTCTCGCTAACCTCCCAGGGTGAGTAGGGAGGGGAGGGGAAGGGAGGGGAGACGTGGCGTCCGCCCGACCCTGCCGACACGTCGTGTCGCCTTGAGCTGGTTTCCAGGGCTTCTGCATTCTGTGCGCCCACCTCCGTGCGATGCAGTGCCGCTAACATCCTCCCTCTCTATCACACGACAACCGTCGGCTGATGAAAGGAATAGCGACTTCCAAGGCCGACTCTGAAGTATTTAAGTTCAGCCAATTTAGATAAAGTCAAACATTCTTACGGATGATCAGTTTCTTAATATAAAATAACACACATGTTCGGGGTTCGTTGGCTTCCGCGGCCGGAGTCAATGCATTCTTGGCTATGCGGGATGAGCCGCGTCTCGGTCAAATGTATTGACGTTTCGGCCATCTTGCTATGGCCTTTTGCAGAGCTATACTACTCTGAGCGTCAGTAACATTGACCGAGACGCGGCTCATTCCGAATAGCCAAGAATGCACACTGTACTGACGAATTCATTGCTCACTATTATCAAATATTCTCAATTTCGTTTTAAGTGTTACTAGAACACTTGTATTATAATCATCAAAGGCATGATGCCTTTGATACTTATGATACTTTTGTTCAACGTTCTGCATCTTCAACCTTCTGCAGTACGAAGAGTCAAATATAAAATAATATTACAGTACATTTGAATTTTTACAACGACAAGGAAACTACCCTAACATCATCTTACAGTGATGAGGTATCATCCTTGCCCTAACGGTTTAGTAAGATGTCTTACATTACTTATTTCGTCAATAACTATAATGTTTTTTGTTCTGATGAATATCTTCAGGTACTTTGAAAATAATAATTTGAAATGTTTGAATATATTATGATTGATTTAAAGTTCTATCGTATTATTGGATTGAGGTTTGGTTATTGGCAATCCACCTGCAAATATTTCATTTCAAATGCAGTGGAAACGAGTCGGGTATCAATTCGATTAAGAGCGCGGGGAATATTATTAAAGTGTGCTTTTGTAAATACCCAGAGTGTCATTGTAAATCCCTTCGACTACAGTTTATTTCGAATATATATATCCCAAAGAAATAGTCCAGAATTCTTGTGATAATGAAAAACAAATTATAAATTAACATTGTTGTGACTATTAAATATTTTTGTCATAATGTTAAAAACCGTAGAAACGTAGAACGTTAGACCACAGACGGTAGCTTCTAATCGTAAAAACGTTTGAAAAATCATAGATGAATGAAACAAATGGCCAATCTCGATTATTTTTACGTGCGTAAGTGTTCGGTTGTACGCAATGGTAATGTCTTGTTTAAGTCTTAATATCTAGTTCCCACACAACGTCGAGTAAGTTTTGAAATATTTTTTAAACCCTGTTCTTTACATTCTCTATCAACTGCCCCTCATCTCCACTTCTCAGTAAAAGATAATTACATACATACCTCGAGGGCCTGTATTGTCTTTAAAATAACACTTCCGACTTCACCGCCATTGCTACAATAGCGTCATTCGATATGACCACCGCTTTCAGTATTAATTTTACATTTCAGTACGTACACACGTACTCAGTTATCGTTGATCATTACGCTAACACCGCCGTTGCTACACAACAGACGAAACCGCTTCTACTGTTGTTGCTGCAGCTACCATTTTCTTGGTTCTGGCACACGGCAACGCTTACTCCTACAAACATCTTACCAGAAAACCACTTCTAATACATTCTTTTCCGATATCTTTAGCAGATCTTCCACTTGACCTTCATCACCCATATGACCAACCCATATGACCACAGCGACCTTCATCACCCATATGACCAACCATTTATGAAGAACATTATTTTAATATATTTAGAACTTTGGTGATTTGGTGTGTCAAATTTTTTCAGGGGCTTAATAGTGAAAAAAATTGGTTTTACATAAAACATATTGTACAAAATTCAAGAAACATATGATATACTGAAACAATTTCACAAGTATAGAATTTGCGTGCGATTATACGTTCCAATTATTTGCAAGGAGTTATGAATAATATGGAAAGTATAATTTAGAAACTTTCTTGCAATTGTCTGTCAACAGCAATCTAAGATGGCTGATTTTTGTTAATCAGTGTTCCCTGTGTGTTGTAATGGTATGTTTAGTAGTAATAATAGTAATGGTATTAGGTGATTTTGAATAGTTCCCGTGGACGATATGATTACTTGTAGAGTACTATAGACACCCAAGACCGACATGGGAGCCTCATTTGTTCCAGAATTTGCTAACTATATGACATGTTTGCAGGATCACTGCTTTCTGCCCGTAATTTAGGATTCGATGAAGTAATCCCATTTATTTTTCTTAAATTGTTTGTTTCTTCACCTTCAGCCGAGAAACCAAGTGCTATATTGTTACCCTCTGTAGTTTCCACATTTGTTTTATTTCCATAGCAAGATCTTCATACTTGTCATTTTCTGCCTCTGTTTTCTTAGGCTGTGTGTCAACGGTACGGCCTGTATTGATTGATTGATTGTTAAATTTGCCTATTTTACGTGGCGAGACTCGGGCCATAAGGCCCGCTCTTCCGTCTGACCACGCAAAATCGCTACGCTCCGTCCATCTAGCAAGAAAGAAGGTATTTCTTGGGCGAGAAACAGGCATTTTGAATTTAGCTCAGAGGCGTCATTTAGGCTTGAGGGTCTTTTACCTGCAAGTAAATCTACGAACATGGGCAGCCGGCTTTACTTCCCCTCCGAAGGAAGGCGTACGAAGGATTTTTCGCCCTTAAAAATCCACGGCTTCGATCGGAGTTGAACCGCCAACTTGGTACAATAGAACAGTACGCTAACGTTACACCCATCTCGCCGCACTAAATCTGTATCAACAAGCATTGCTTCTTTCTTGTCCCTGTTATTATTATTATTATTATTGCTGCTGATTATTAATGGATACTGTGTATTCTGTTTACTTGATTGGCTGCCTTGGCCCTCCGTTTCCACGCCTAGTGCCGCGCCACGCCGAAGGCAGGCGGGGAAGGCCGCGCCAGGGGCTGTGAGAACGAGGCGAGGCGAAACACCGCCCACGCGCAGAGAATGGGGAATAAATTCCTCCTTCGCTCCTCTCCCAAGCCACAAAGGACACACTGCCCACTAGCTACCTGCTGCAATTGGAAGAGGGAAAGCTCTTCTCGGAATTGACTCATGACTCCTTCAGAGGGAGGTTAAATAGTTAACTTAAAGTCCCCTACCTGATTTTTATTTCAATAGATGGCATTGCTGACTTTTCCACAGCAGAAACAAACCATCTTGATATTTAGAAGATAAGTTTTGCGGGCCGGTAGGTCGTGGTCCAGTTGGCATTGAAGGGCCAAACGTTTCGTCCAATTCTGCGGTGGACATCCTCAGTGATGGCAGGGTCGCGGGCGCAGTGTGCGGGGCGGCGGCTGGCCAGTCGTCAACCACTGAGGATGTCCACCGCAGACGTGGTCGAAACGTTTTCTTTCAATGTCAACCTTGCCTACCAGCCCGGGAAATTATCTTTTATTGGCTCCGTCCGTGAAAGCTTACGATGCTATCTTGTTATTTGTTATTCACTGCTGCTACTACTGCGAATATTTTTACGCGTAGTTAATTTTTCCGGAAATTATCTCTCGAGATTTTTAGATTACTAAAATCTTAACATTATGAAACAATGTATCTGCTATATTTATTACAATGATGAATAATTGTATATCCAATTGAAAATATGTAATTAGAGTTAGACATAAAAAATATTTCTATTGACGCCTGGCATAATGCATGATCAGGTAATTTTCAAGACCGGTTCTACAATATTGGATTTTCTTTAATGTATTACTCCACTAATGAAGTTGTGTTGGAATGCCAATTTATTTTCTCAAACTCAACATAGGATCAGAATACGAAAATTCATACTATTGATAGGTATGTGAACATAAACGTATGGCAAGTTCTCTGGTTCTATCAGAATTCTGAAGATCCAAACAAAGATAGAACGATTCCTCTATCATTTTATTGTCAGAGAGAAAGAGCAACATAAGTAGGTATCGAAATCTGATAAATGAACAACATTTGATCCTTCACATTATATCGTTCATGGTTTGCAGCAATACAGACACACACAATGTAGCTTTGAGAATGACGTGATCAAAGTTTTCGCCGGTAGTTCAAAAGCAGGTATCACTCCTTCAATAATTGATGAACCAAGAAGTTAACATTATTAAAATTCTCTATAGGAGACTAACAAGAAAATGTGATGAAATAAATCGCCACACAAAATTCGTGTTATTCGAATGTGATTTTATCATTGTTGCAGACCATGGATTTGGATTTTCTTGAACAGTAACCACAAGAATATTTGTTCGATTCTTCGCACTTACATAATGTATTTTTACTTTACTCATTTTACTTTAGCACGTAACGCTAAAGAGGGAGAGGGGGTTTGAGGCAGCGTTACGCTGCGTTTCATAGGGTAGGGGGTATTCCATTAGTGTTATGTTACATTTAATTTTTTTACATTTTTTAACATTTGTTGAAATATTTCGTTTTTTCTCACACTAAAACATGAAAATATTATCTAATTAGTTTGTTTTAAAACAAAATTATTTTAACTGATTAGTAGTGGTTACTGAATGAATGAAATGAATACTTTTTTTACTTAACTATAATTTATTTTCACTTTTAGCCTTTACATAGGGTGTAGGGCGGTGTCGCAAGCGATACGTAATTATTATATGGGTTTCAATCGCGTGTTACAGGGGAGGGAAGGGTTATTCAAAATAAACCAAATTCGCGTTACGTAATTTGTGGACGGCCCCCCAAGAGCTAGCGAACAAGGGAGAGCGTGTCGAAGCAATTAGCTGACGGGGCAATTAATCCCGCGCCGCGAACGCACTCCAGTTGCACCGCGAGCCTCCGGATTGGGGGCGGCGGCGAGGGGCGGGGGCCGACGGGGAACGCGAGAGCGCCAGAGGGCTGGCTGGCTGGCGCTGACGCTGGCGTCGGCCGGGGAGTGGTTGCTCTACTTACCACGAATACCGCGTTACGTTGACTAACCTGCTGCTGCCGCCGCCCGACAGCGGAGAGTGGTGTAGGTAGCGGCCGTTGCAGTCTTAGTACAACACCATTGGGCACTGGGAGAAGAACTCACAGCGGGCTCGTCTCGAACGGATGAGTGTGAAGCTTATTACATAAGCGAAGCAAACTATCCACAGCGAATGCTCTGCTCATCTATAAAGCCATGATTAGGCCCTTTATGGACTACGCCTGCCCAGGTTGGGGAATAGCGGCGCACGCATACTTAAACAAGTTGCAAGTAGTTCAAAATGCGTGCCTTCGTAGAATACTGTGCGCGCCAATGAATATTAGAGTTTCAGAATTACACTCCACATTAAAAATATCGCTCCTCGAAGAACACTTTAAAAATTTAGCTAGAAATTTCTTTTCGAAAAGTAACGCGTCAAATGCTGACATTATAAAAAATTAAACTTTGTACGAGCCGGATCCCACGGTCACGTACAAGCGCCAGAGAGATATGCTACTGTAGGCGAGACGCCAATACTTGCATGAAAATTGCGGTCAACAACGCCAAAAGCGCGCCGAACGGCTATTGTCTTTCTTGACCTCGTTCTTTTTCTCTCATTTACAGATCAGCCATAGATGTCCGAAAGGATAGGGATGGCTACACAGCAGGGAAGTGTGGCGGCATTGCACTCTGCGGCCACACTAAACTGCGCTGCAAAGCAAAGCATCGGAACTGATGAGTAGAGGCCGGGAAAAATGTGAAGTATATAACGTCAAAATACATAAATGAAAACAGTGAACATGTACATGAAAATATATGTAATGAAAACAGTGAGAATATGTAATAAATACGTAAAATCAGATATTACATGTAACATTAAAATACACTTAACTATAAAACACTTTTACCTAATGCAAAATTACATTTATCAATAATTTGCTAGATAAATTTTAAAAATAATACGAACGTTTTAAAAATCAATGAGAGAGCACAAGTTAATGCACGTTATGCATCACACAACTTTCCGGTCAGCAATAAAAGCTTCATTTATCGCTATCCAGGACGGAAGTTTAGCTAGAATAGACGCAATAAAAGCCCTCGTACAAACGTGGGGACATCTACGACCAGGAAACAATTACTGCAGCGTGCAGCATTCTCATCGCAGTGTTTCACGTTTGCGATCACCAAAGTTTCATGGATTTTAAGGCTTAAGATCACGAAATCCACAGGCAGTGATACTTTTTATTCCTAAAGGTGAAAATGATCTCAGTTGCTGACGCGTACTTCCCCCCACTGAGCTAACTGAAACGGGCGCGCCGGGCTGTAAGAACGTCCAACCGCGCATCTCGATTCGTCACCACTCCAATAATGCAGGGGGAAAATCTGATTTTGTCTTTTCAATGCATCTTTTCTTAAAAAAAATATGTACAACATAGAAGAAAATTGGTAAAATAAACATATTGTGAAAAACAAATGTTAAATATGTAATGTTGGACTAAACATGTGAAACCATGTAACAAAAAAAATGGATATTGTGTTATGACGGCGACGATTCGCCAATATTTAAGTATTGAGAACGGTAAGTAAAAATACATAAAATATGTAATTACATAAAACTCCCGTACTTACTGATAGTATTTAAGTGATAGCATCATTCGTGACTGGCATCCACTGGGACTGCTTATTCAACTGCTTTGGCCTTGAAGCATTTGTAGCAGTGTCGCAAAGTTCTAATTGTAATTTTAATGAATTTAAATAGTTATGGTGTTAATTTTGGTTTATTAAATGTCATGTCAAGTGTGATGAATGTTTTAGTAATGACAACTGATTTTGTGGTGCAACGACTACTTACCAAAATGTGGTGCGGGTTAAATGTAAAGCAGAGTGAGATCGTCCCTATCCCTTAATCCAAGCAGTTCATATTGATATTGTTTTTCATTTATTCAGCAACAATTGAAGTATTTCATTTTTGGATGGTTTTCATTTGCGTGGTATATTCGTTCAATAAAAATAGCACGTTGCATTATGATTTAAATTTTGTTAAATCGTTAAATACTGTAAATAAAAGATGTCTGGTATCAAAAAGTGTATTATGCTAAAGATAGTTTCGATCGCGTAGAGATCATGCTCAGAGCTTGCAGCTTCCGGGCCGAAAACAAAGTTCTGCACAATACATTTTTTTAATCCAGACATCTTTTATTTACCGTATTTAATTATTAGAAGGTATCTACATCACCAGCGATCTAATTAATAATTTGTTCAATTGTTCTATTATATCTAAAAAATAAAGTACAAAGTTTTGAGGAACATATTGTATTTTGTTTTTATTAGCTTCCACATCTCATGCGCTACGATTGGTAATGAGGTTTCAAGCAATGGCTGAGATGAGTTAATATGGCCAAAATTGCAGCATTATAATATGTACCGAGAAAGTACGTGCTGTATAGTACCGCCAGTTTCAAAGAAGTTAAAGGAAAATATTTAATTTTATGGTTAATGCGATGAATGAAACTTTAATTTTGGTTATTGAAATTGTATTAAAATTAGATTTTATGTTCGAAAGTTGAATGTAAATGTGTTCAGCTAAATACGTAATTGTTTTAATAGCATCTATTTTGAGCTTATTCTTTACTATTCCTGTGGATACCTTAAAAAACCTGTCGAGGAAGCCTACAGGGAACAAATTTTGTGAAAATATGTCTAATGTCTCTTGTGTCAAGAAGGCAGGATGGCTAAGAAAGCGACGCAGAACAGTACGACGTTCTACTTGAGCTGGCTAGTCCCTAAACTACGTCTGCCGTTGCACCATGGAAAATTCAAAAGAATTTTTGAATTTCAAAAGAATTCAAAAGAATAATTGTAATTACTTAAATGCAGTTAAGACATTTTTGATTGTGGTAGTACTTTTGCTGAATCAGTGTCGAGAAGGTTAACATGTTTTCTGTATTCTTGATACTTGGTTGACTTCTGGAACGAATGCTCTTATTACTTCCATTATGACTGTCATGTAGTTCGTCGTATTAGTATTCATACATGCATGAAGTGGCCTGAAAACGTATGTGAACTAGTTTTACGTGTAGTATTGCATATCGACAGGTTTTCTCACATTCCGAGTGACATTATGATTATTACTACAATTAGCCACATTTTTATATATGTATATTGAAGTTATACTTTCAGAGCAGCGAAAATCAAATACTAGTCACATTTTGTTGTGAGAAAATGATAAGAAATGCTTTTCCATACATTTTTGCCAGAAACGTTCATCAACAGTCATTCTCCTTGACCGTTGGGACAATTCTCATGTTTTTATGAGTAAATTTACTAACGTTGGGTGATGGAATTGATATTAGATTAATAAATATAAATCGAAGTAAATGAATTTGAAGGCAATAAAAACGATAAAGTTAATAAATAAACATAGGAAATAAATGACATATAAGCAAAGATGCGCGAAGCAATAACCCGAAGACGACTGGGAGCAGGGACCTTGGTAGCAGTTGGTCTGGCTTTCCCGTGCTGCCCGTCACCGGCTGCTACTGCCCGCTGCCCCCCTCTGTTCGCCACCGCTCCACGCTCGTGCGGACGGACGGCGGCGGACGGGGCGGGGCGAACGGGGCGGTGGCGACACGGGCGTGGCGGACCGGGCGGGTGGCGCCGGGCGGTGGCGGGAACGGGCGGTGCGGACGGGGGGTGGCGGACGGGCGGTGGCCGACGGGCGGGGCGGCCGGGCGGCGGCGGAACCGGCGGCGGCGATTTGCGGCGCGACCGGCGGCGGCGGACCGGCGGCGGCGGAACGGCGGCGGCGGACCGGCGGCGGCGACGGCGGCGGCGGACGGCGGCGGAAGGCGGGCGGCGGCGGACGGGCAAGCGGCGGACGGGCCAGCCGGGGACGGGCAGCGGCGGACGGGCGCGGCGGAACGGGCAGCGGCGGACGGGCAGTGGGACGGGCAGTGGCCGGACGGGAGTGGTCGGACGGGCAGTGGCGGACGGGCAGTGGCGGACGGGCGCAGTGGCGTGGCGGGTCAATGGCGGATGGGCAGCGGCGGACGGGCAGCGCGGACGGGCGAGCGGCGGAACGGGTCAGTGGGGACGGGCAGTGGCGGACGGGCCAGTGCGGAACGGGCAGTGGCGGACGGCAGTGGCGGACGGCCATAGGGCGGACGGGGAAGTGGCGGGTACGGGCAGTGGCGGACGGGCAGTTGGCGGACGGCGGCATGGCGGACGGGCAGTGGCGGACGGGTAGGCAGTGGGCGGACGGGAAAGTGGCGGACGGGAAGTGGGCGGACGGGAAGTGGCGGACGGAGAGTAGGGACGGCATGGCGGGCGCTGGCGGGCGAAGCACACGGGGCGGGTGGGCGGTTGTGGGCGGGCAACGGAAGCGGGCAGTAGAGACGGCGGTGGCGGCGGGGTGGGCCGGAGGCGGGCGGGTGGGCGGGTGGCGGGTGGGGTGGGCGGTGGCGGAGCGGGGTGGTGCGGCTGGGCGGGCGGTGGGTGGCGGTGGGGGCGGGTGGGGGTGGGGGCGGGGTGGGCGGTGGCGGCGGGGGTGGCTAAGGTGGGGGGGGTGGGCGGTTGGCATACGGGGTGGCGGCTGGCGGGCGGGCGGGCAG
>BOPP01000015.1:4624933-4644047 GCA_017312745.1 Gryllus bimaculatus | reverse complement strand
GACGCCACCGGCTTCGGCTCTAGCGAGACAGCGGCGCTGGTAGCGATGGTCATGGTAACTAGCACCGGGAAAGGTGGCTCAGAGCACCAACTGATGTCACATAGCCTTTGAGCGAGAGATCCTAAGAGATCACTAGGGACAAATTCAATTGCTGAATGGAGAATTCTAGCAGCCGGCTGCTCTGACCGGCAGTTTTTCCTGGTTTCCCCGGCCAACATCCGGTGAATGCCGGAGAAGTACCCTCAAGAAACGGGCAACGTACTACGCGATCTTTCCTTCCCCTTCTTTGTCCTATCCTCACCCCCTCACATACACCCACTTACACTTCGATTTACATGCACTGTACTAACACAAGTCGTGAGATCGGTCGGGAACATAGTTTTTTCTTGGCTGGGGCGGTGCCCCGCTCGTCGGAACATGGTTGGGGAAAACCCTGCTAGCCAATGATGGATCTCATCATCCGGCGGGGGAAGATCTCCGCCACCACCCAAGACAAAAATGCACTACACTTACGAAACTAATTGCCTTAGCGGTGGAAGTGCTCACAATTACTAATCAATCAATGAAATAACTATACCGGTCGCGGTTCTGTAGGTGCTGCCGTGGGGTAGCGGAGACACTTGTGGTGTTTGTGACGTAAACGGCATCGGTGATGTGACAGCGTTATTGATGCCAGTTTTCGGGTGGGTCTGTTAGTGGGTGCCTGGCGTTTGAGGAGATGGTGACGATGGCGGTGCAGGTGTGGGCGCAGATGGTGACATTACTGATGGCGGTGATGGAATTAGTGATGATGGCGAGGGAGATGGCGACATACCGGTAGCGTAGATGGTGACGTATCTGCGGTGGGGGAAAATGTTTGTGGTTGCGATGGTGAAGGTACATGGTGAAGGTGGCGGTGGTAATGAGCGCAAAGAGCGGTACCGGTGATGGTGGCGGCAGGAGAGATGACGGTCGCAGTAGTGTGCTGAAAATAATGATAACGGTAGCCGATGTCAGTATCGGTCGCGGTAGTGGGGCAAAAAGCTAGTGACGTGTGTGGAATGCTGATAGAACTAGTGACGTGTCGGGGTAGCGGTGGCGTTGAAGTGGGTGGTGGCTGTGAAGATGAGCAAAGAAACGCGGGAGTGGGTGGCTAGTGGATATAGTGAGAGCGATCGTGGATGACCTTGTAGTGATACTAACAGAAACATGAACACTTTGATATTGTGAAGAATTGTTGGTAACTCTGTGAGACGGCGGTTGAGTTCGATAGTAGAGCGACTGTAGGTACTAAATACTGCCACTTATGGCAATACAGGGATTTGTGGAAATAGATCGAGATTAGACAAAGAAATTAGAGGAGAAATAAACATCTTAGGAAGAGGACCAAAAGGAATTGAGATTGAAATACGAATACAACTTACTGAAGACACGGCAGAATGAGAAGGTGTAGCGATGGATAAGCTGAGGAGGTTGAGGAAACGTGAATGTGGATATCCACGCGAGGCCACTGTTGGGATGAAGACTTGCGAATGATATTGACTACTTGTTTGGAATTTATGGTGGTAAAGCAAAAATAGAGAAAAAAAAACATGGTGAGAGTCGGATGCTGAGGGGGGGAAGCGATGAGATGACTTACGGAAACAGGGGATGCCATGCCTCCTATCCTCCTGACGCAGTCTATGTATTCACTGCATTTCACTTACGAGCTGAAATATCATCGGGTATATCCTCATCCACGAGGTGCACGGTTTCAATGTCAGAAATTAAGACAGTTGCTTTGGTTCAACTATCTTTTCTTCTTTGACGCCTAAATGCATTTTACTGTGATTAATGCTGTGTTAATTTTGTGCACTGCAGTGACATCAGATGATACCCGGGGCCCCCTCTTCCTGTGGCTCGAGTTCGCACCACTGTGCAGCGCGCAGGGGCGGCGCGTGGCGGCGCGGAGTCCGGGTCGGTGGTCGCTACGGTCGCAGCCAATCACAGGGCGGGAGGAAATGTCACGTGGCGACAGAGCGCTCGGCTGACGGACCAAGGTCCTTTACTGCAAGTCCCGCGCTTCACGGGTGCGGAGCAAGTGCCCTTCACAGCCATGTGCAGCGGCAGCTAATAAGGCAACTGGTGAGAATGCTTTTTTCATATTTAGGATCCACCCACAAGCTTAACGGTATTTATGGGTAGCTCTCTATTAATATCACGAAATGGAAAGAAAATGGTGACAAATAGTTAATTTTAGACTATATTTCAATATTTTTCAAACGAAATATAATGAAAGACTCATATTTATTCATTATTTATTATGTTTATTTAGCGACTCATAATTTTGAATTTTTCCCATGGAAAAAAACATTATTGCATTACATTTGTTAGAGATAATAGGATGCTTAACCTGAATCTGGGACCAAAGTTATCGTATGCCATTCTGGGCAGTTTAAGAATGTCGATGTTAGACATGAAACAAATAACTGTTGTAGTTAGGATTCGCATTTCATGAACATCATGAATATAAATAGACTATTCGTTTTCGACTTGTTGATATGTGTTCTGCTTACTTTAAAACCAGAATTTTTAATTTCAATTCCCAAAGTACTTCCAAATTACCAAATTTATACTATCCAACAGTATAATGTTTCGCAGATAAAATGACGTAAGAATAAAACGATGCCCAACAGAGTGCTGCTAACAATATTACGTCATTGCATTCCAAAGTTCATTTTTATTAGTACGATTGCGCACTCTCTGCTTTCAAATCAAACGCCTTCTTTGCAAAGAGCTCCTGAAGAGACCTGAGAAGCACGGGGGAAGGCAGCTGCGATGGCAAATGTGCCGAATAAATGGAGTTACGCTGACTCAGCGAGTGGCCACTTGGGGCGCAACTGCGAGCGTGAAAGGTCACAATTCGGTGGAGGCGAAAGAGCAGGGCAGCGGCGCCTCGTAAGTCACGGAGAGGTCCACCGGTTACCGGTCATTGGAGCTCGAATTGGTTCCTGAGCAGTGGAATTAATTTCTTCGTTCGGAAAGCGAAATCAAGCGTTTCCTCCAGAAAAGGCATTGAGTCTTACACAACAAATCGGCGATGAATGGGTGGCTATACGAGTATAATACGATTTGTGGTCGAAATAGGGCTGTAACTATAGAGAACAAAATAAGGTTATTCCAACAAGTTGGTTCAGGGCAATGAAAATCTATTTAGCGGAATTATGGGTACATATACTGATGTGAATACATGGTAAGTTCATTGTATCTATCATCTTGAACCATTGTTCTTGCTATTGTACTTCGTACTTTTTTTCGTAGTGAAATGACAACGAAACTTGGAAGTCATTATTATTGAATTTATGTTTGACTCCGAAGATGCCCTTTGAGGTAGTCTTTTAAACTTTTCATTTAATTAGTACTCTTTTAGTACTCAAAGAATATTAGGGGTCTTGAATTATGAGTAGCTAATTTTACGGAATTATTCTACAAAAGCTTGTTATTTAAACGTACCGTTTATGAGTTAAGCCGTAAATTATTTTCTATCGCCGTTGTTGTAATGAACGCTGTTATTTCATGGTCGAATTATGTTTTGCTTGAATAAGCAAAGTCTTTTGAATAAATATTGGAGCGAGTTTGAATGTGTTAACAAGGTTCTCTATAAGAGAAAAAAAAAGTGTAGATATTTGAGTGTTTAAGATATGGAATAGGCTGAATAGTGGCCCCGACAGCAGTAGCGTAGGTGAAACGTCTTGTGAATGCTGCAGATGATGCATGGCATTAGAGCGAAGAAATGATAAAACATTGTAATCATTCTTGCTACCTATTAGTACTTGATCAAGAAGGTATTAATAAATATGAATTAGATTTTAATAAGTATTAATAAAGGGCTCATGACTAGTCAGCGTACTAGCTTTCCACTACGCGGCCCCGGGTTCGATTCCCGTTCTAGCTAAGACAGTAGTGTGCGTTTTCCTTGCAATGTCCCAGTATATGTTGCCATGAGGCGATGAGAAAATTTACTTCTCAGGTTGATATGGCGTGGGAATGGTAACCACACGCATACCATTAACCAATGGCCGAGAGGCAGGGACGTCGCCGGTAGGCCTGAGCCCGTTCACGGGTTGCCGCGCCAAGAACCTACATACATATATTAATAAAAAATTATATATATCTGATTTTTATGGTTATGTCGCGCGAGAAGCTTAATGTAACTTTAATTGCATGACACCTGTGTGGTCAAGAAATGTCTTTAGTCTTACATGACAACGATAAACTTTTGCACACACACTTCTCGTGCTTTTACCATATGTTCATTGCAAGTGGTTATACTAAGTTTTAGCAGACGTCCCACTATTGGCCGAAATGTAAGTTTAACTTCAGAGGATGGCAAGGCTCCGGGAAAGCATTCTAACAGTGTCTTTTCATTCCATTTCTGAAGGCTTTACATTGAACGCGGGGCGCCATAGCCGAATAATCGTAAACTTTCTTCATTAAATTACACGCATGAAAGTTTTATAATTTCTCATAGAGCACCTATGTCATTTCTATTGATCTCTCTACAATGGCTGAGTAAGTTGTAGTATAAAACAAGACCTCTTCTACTAGCATCGACTAACGCGCTAGGGCTAAGGTTTCTTCAAAGCCACGCGCAAACCCCTATTATTTTGCTCCATTGGATCTTATGTGACACAGAAACAGTCCTATCTGAGTCCGCGATACATGAGAGACCGAGTAATAGCTGATTTTTATATAGTCATTGGTACCGATGAAAGTTTGTAGGTAGCACGTTTACAAAGACATATGCAATATTATTAAAACGTTTTCGGTAAATGCTGTTTATGTTGCTTTAGCAACACTCTACAAACCGAAATTTTTAAAAAAAATCAAGTTATTTCAATATGGGAACCTCAGTCTAACCATCCCTACGAATCCACTCACGACATTCTAGAAGCTTTACTCACATTTTAGAAACTTTACAAAATTACATATTCTTAAAAGAAGCAAAATCATTAACAAAATTACCAAAATGTATTAATTATTAGCAAATTTTGCTTTTGTATGTGAACGTGGTGCAACATAATTTTGTCCTTCCTACATCGATGTTGGAGTGTTTTGAAAGAAATAATTAAGAAATTCATTGAAATGGAATTACTCCTTTCCGTTTTCCACCAATCTACCATTTATCCACACATATTAAATTGTTTTGCTCAAGTCGCTGTGAAATAAGTGGACATTATCTTGTTCATCTGGTTTCATTGATGTTTCTCAACAAGCTCTCCAGAATTTATACAGATGATTGTGTGCTACTTCCACAAAGCATTAAGGAAAAGAGAAAGTTATTTATTAGAGTTATTTTCAAATACTCTACTAAATTATTTTCCCAGATTCTCTGCCGACAGTTAATGGTTTAGTATTGACATAATTGCTGAAACATTATAGAAAACAGGACATAAAAATAAGTGCGAATAAAATTATGAGAAAAGTTAGAGAAATAACTATCTTTTTTGTCGTTCGACAATCTTTATTTACGTCTGTCCACCGAATTTCCTGAACTTTCTTTCATCTCTGGAACGTTGACAATATTGTTTGCAGGGATACATTTCATGAACGCTAGTATGGTCCTTCCTCAATTATTGTATTTGATCATTTGGTATGACCCATGGTAAAATCACAATAACCTTTTTCTTCTCCAATTGTATAATTCTGCCATTTGGTGGCTGCAACCTGTTGCATAATGAAACACATTACGATACAGATTTCAGTATGATACATATTCTTGGCCAATCACAGAGAAGTTTACCAACAAAGGTTTGGCAATTAATAATTGAGTATCGTTCTAGTAAATGTTTCATTCGATTTTGCATTTTTGCGCGGAATATTATGTAAAATACATTGAATTCTAAGTTCACTTTGATCCTATTTGACTAGCGCAGTAAACCAAACCCGCCTGCAGGGTACAGGTCTGTTCGCTAGGTGGCCTTGGCTGAATCCAGCAAGTCAACGGACACGAAACTATTCAATGTAAAAGTTTAACTTATAAAAGTTACCATAAGCCGTAGAAAAGGTACCGTATGAAACTCGATGTAATGGGTGTTAATACACCTCTGTGAAGTTTACGATACTCGCTCGTATCATAATATTACACTGCTGTATTAATACCCATCATTACATCATAGTTTCATTATGTACTATTCTCTTTCAAAATGAAAGGGAGTTGTCTATGTAATGTAAACATATTGCACATCCAATAGAAAAGTGACACAATTGCAAATTTCTGATTTCTCAGAAATTGCAATTTTAAGTTTCGTAGTTCTGTAATACTCGTTATAGATTGTACCAAATATTCAACTTCTAGCGGACAATAACTGAACTAATTCAAAATGAACTTTAGAATAATAGCAGAACCTCCTGGCAAACATACGCTTTTATCTGAAAATGACGAATTCGCACTTGTGTCACTTTTCTATTGGAGGTGCGAATATCACTCCGCCTAAAAAGAAAGGTTCTGGATTCCAGTTCCGCGTATGTTTCCGCGTTCCGCGTATGTTTTCACTCTGTGCTTGGTGATGAAGACGATGCAAATCAAAACGTATCGAATTAATTCGTAAATGTTTACTGGTGTAAAACCCTCAAACCAGCCGAAATGTCTAATACGCACTACGCAAGGGAAATGAGATGGTTTTCGAAAAGTATAGTCTTGGAGTAGCATCGAAGTCCGTGGAACAGAAGATTTAGGGTTCTAATTCCGGAAAAGAAACGGACATTTTTACATGTGATTGGGGTATGGTTAGCTAACCATTTCATATCTCATTTGACCATCACTCCAACTATAATACTTTAACCCTTCCATCCCATTTTTTATTCAGGAAGGCAATAGTAAATCACCAATGTAATAATCTGCTCAGAAAGGGGGAGAACATAATGTTGTAGACCTAATCATGCTCTCTAGGGAATTTGCAAAGCTCTTAAAATAATTTTGCAAACATTATGGTATATTCCATGGTTTGAGAGCAGTAAGACCCTTTTCAACGTTCTCTCAAAGAAACCAATTCCTTTTTTTATCACATCTCCGGTAAATATTATTTGTAATTTAATTATAGGAGCTACCACATACAGAGAAGGAGTTCATAAACCACTACTCTCCCGCTACAGACTCCCATTTCACAGGTTTCTCGAATAGTTTTGGGATAATATAAGGTGAAAATATTTTATACATTTCACTATCTCACAAACGAATACCTGTTCAACTTTTTTCGTATACCTCCTTCAAGTAATTTCTTCCGAATATTAATAACGATAACAAACATTGAATGAAGGTGCCAATTAAGAAGTACTTTTGGAGTGGTAATGACAAGATATAACTTAATTTGTCTGTTTAAAAGTACTCTCCCAAGTCTGATTGTAGAACACAGTCAAAAAGCCGGTCGAATGCTCGCCATTTGCATCGCTCGCATTTATTCATAGAGTATGCTGCACATTATGGTAATGGCTCACAGTATGGGTTCTTTTTATGTGTACATGCCACTAAATGATTCAAAATGAGTCTGAAATGGAGAGAATTGTTGAAAAAGTGAAGGGGTGACTTTTTAAGAAGATTTAACGAAGGTGCTTTAGTTTATTTTTCGGTTCTAGCGGTAAAAGTAAATAAGAAAATTATCTCAATTGCGAACCATGGAAGCCATACATTTTGCGTTACTGAAACATGAGCCATTAGCATTGAAAGGGTTTTTAACGGCTATTCCACTCGTGAAATTAAACCCAATAGTATTTAACTATACATACAAAATGCCCCAATCAGGACAGTTAGTCGCTTTTTTTCGATTTTTCTTACCGCTTCAACCTACTGGTCAATCATAAACTGTGACACATCTATCTTAGGAGGCGTTATACATCGATCGCTATGTCGATGTCCAATTAACAGCGTATGTATAATAACATAACCTCTGATTTTAACATACGCTTTCAGTTATTTTCAATATTTTGGGAGTAGGTTGGACATAATTTCACTCGTGGAATAGTCGTATTAAATATCACTCATGCTCTGCAAATTCTCAGATAAAGCACTCATGGAAACCGTGAACAACTACGAAAAAGCGTCCTCCCTAGTCTCCGCTCAGAAATGAGCCCTGACCAGACGGGAAGTGGGGGAAAGGTTCAGGTCGTTTCCCACGCGCATTAGCCCAATCCCGCCGGCCCCTGCGCCCTCTGCGCCGGATTGGCACATTGTCCGGCAGCGAGGCAGCTCCGCCGCCGAGGACAGGGCCGTAGTTAAAAACCCACGCGCCGGGACTGCGCAGGGGGGTCGGGTGGGGAGAGAGGGGGAGGGGGGCGCTGGAACGGCGCATGCTGACCACCTGCGGCCGGGGTTCGAGCGCGACCCGCCGGCAAGGGCCTTGGACCACATCCGGCGCCCAGCGCGTGCTCCGTCTTGCCCACACGCTCTGCCCGCACCCGCTCTACTCGACCCGCCCTACCCTCTCAGCCCCCTCCCGTGTCCCCTGCCCCTTCCCCTCCCCTCCCCCTTCCGACTTCCCTCCCTTGCCCCGCTCCGCCCCCGCTCTTGCTCCGCCCCGCTCCTGCTCCGCCCCGCTCTGCCTCCGCTCCAACCCCGCCCGCCCCCGCCCCGCCCGCCCCGCCCCGGCCCCGCCCCCGCCCCGCCCCGCCCCGACGCCGCCCCCGCCCCGCCCCGCTCCTCCCCTGCCCTGCGCCGCCGCAAACTGGCCCTCGACTACCGCAGCGCCGCCGGCACTCTCGCCCACTCACGCAAAAATCTAGTATTATACCAAATTTCTATTTATTTAGAGGGTCTTTGGCAGATTCATCTGTTGTTATAGTGTTATGGTAATCGGGAGCTTAAACGTCACTACTGTAGGTTGCATTCAAGCCCCCGATTAGATGACTCCGTAACGGCTGATTTACGTCAACAGGCCCTATGTTTAAAGCCAAGTATAGTGAGGGGAAACGAGCACACACTTTTCAATGAGGTGATGCAACGACGTTTCGTCCGTGAACCAGAGAAGTGTCACATCTCAAAAATTGTCATTTTAGGAAGTAGGAATGTATTTAGAACACAATATCGTTTTAACCCTTAGAGGTAATTTAATAAAGCAGTAAAGTTTAAGCAGAATACTAATAAAGATAGTTCAAAAGGCATTCAGTGTATCCTGTATATGGTATAATGTTTTGCCTTTGGTAGGGAAAAAAAAGAAAAAAAAACAACTCCACATGGTTGAAAACAATTTTCTTGCAAAGTGAAAAATATGGAGATAGTAACTTTTCTTAATTCCGCTTCCCCTCTGCACCCTGCTCCCCATAATAAATAATTTTTAAATTATCCATTCAATCAAGAGTTGAAATTAGCATAGATAGCCACTCTTTAGGACAAAATGAGGATTTATTACCAACCCCTTAATGTGTAAGAATGGGGCTATATCCGACTTTGTTTTCGGCGTGACCATAAGCTGAAATAGTTATTTATGTCCCAAGGGCGGTATAAGAGTTTTAATAATTGAGCGGCGACAAATATCCCGAAGGCTTTTGCTCCAAGGGATTTTTGTCGCCCGAGATTATTAGTAGCTGTTAATGCCCATCGTTATGATTTTTACGTAATATTATTCATGCAGATTTACTTATTTACTAATTAACCAGAAGTTAATTTGACTCGGTTTGCCTTTTCATATTTCTCTCCATAATTCCCTCTCATAAATCTCTCTCATAATTTCCTCCATAAGAGAACATGTAGCATCATTGAACTGTTTCATATTTCCCTCATAACCACGATCCTCTGGATTCAGGTAAGTTATGCAGAGTATATCGAGCTTCTTATTGAAAGCAATAACACGCAGTAACATATCATGAAAAATAAAATTTTATTCACATATTTAGGCGTGGAGAAAGAGAAGGAAGGAAGAAGCAGAACTCGGATAATCTTTTCGGCTTTTGACGGGCCTACGTCTATCAGGGCTACCCAATACTGCATATTGACATTTCTTTATTAAAGTAAAAGAACATGCAAGCTTGACTCATTCTTTAGAATCTGGAGCGAATAACATCAGAGGTTTTTGTTTGAAAGAAAAAAGGAATTTCGACCCTGCACGACGGGGAAGCATGCAGTCAGGAATTTTATTAACAATTGAAATCATCGCGAATTTCCAATGTGATTTCGTCGAAGAAACTTACCTGGAACGAAAGAATTGTCATTGCGAGGAAAATAAGAAAACAGTTGAATGATGTTACATGTTCTCTTATCGATGGAATTATGAGAGAAAATTATGAAAGGCAATTTATGGAGAGAAATATGAAAAGGAGAGAATGGAGAGAAAATTATAGGAGGTAAATGTGAAAAGACAAACAGAGTTAACATCTAGTTAATTAGTAAATAAGCAAGTATGAATCACAAAAATTTGGTAAAAATATAAAGTCTTGTATGTACACTGGCGTTAAGTGGGACTAATAATTTCGGGCGTCAAAAAGCCCTTGGACCAATGATCCTGGCACCTTTTGTGGCTGCTCGAACATTAGAACTCTTATAACGCCCTTGGTGCATAATTAATTATTGGAGATACCAAACGCCTCGCCGCGAACTACTGTACTTCAGTTTTTCTGAAGTGGCCGATGACATTAGGTCATTGTTACACCTTCTGCCAATCTTTTTAACAGTGGAAAGCACATTTATGAAGCCACGAGCCCCGTTGAGAAGGACGTTTGCGAATTAATTAAAAATATTAATTCTTCAAAGCAGGAGGTGTAAGAATGGCCTAATGTAATCGGCCACATCGGCCACTGCAGAAAAATCGACGTATAGGTGGAAGCACCTTGTCTCCAAAAGACGTGGTGCTCAAAAGCACGGGCTCTGCTGCTGTGTTGGCCGACAGGTGGCGCGCTCTGGTAGCCCGAACTGGAAGTACTCTGGTCCGAGCTTGGTGGCGTCATGCTGGCGTGATGTGGAAGGACCACCGCTCTGACCGAGAGACATCCACACAAACCATGAGGCCTATACATCGCAAATCTAATAATACTTCAAGTTAACTTTTTTCTTGAAAATGATTCTCTTTGAAGAACCAATTTTATATATTTTTTTAATAATTTCATTTCAAACAGTTTTCTTACAACACTTTTTCTTCTGTAAATTATAATACTGTCACTAATGAAAGCATGGAAGATTTAATCCTTTATAGAAATTAATGTTGGGTGAGTATTTTGTTATTTAGATTTAGATTAGATTAACATTAGAGAACTTAACATCTTTAAATTTTGTTAAGTTAGTGTATTCTGCTATTAAGTTCTCAAACTTAATTGCAGAATTAGTAATAAAACTAATCTAAATCTAAATAATAAAATACGTACTCAGCATTAATTTCTATAAACAATTAAATCTTCCAAGCTTTCTTTAGCGGCTAGTTTCAAGTAGAAACGAGTACATTTTGATGTATTTTGAATGAAAAGAATTTGGGGGACTGGTACATGTTTTACCACATGTCCCCCTTGCTTGGCACCACTGCTGCTACCTAAAGAGTTGTTCTGCTGCGAAGAGTGGCCTGAATAAACGTACCCCTCGTTAGAACAAGTTCGTGTGTCAATAGAAAATCGAAGCGCTTCTCTGGTGAAATGATAATATGAAACGGGTTTTGACAGCTTTTGAAAGCTAATGTTCACAACACCTTTTCGCGACATTTGAACACAAAGGGCTATACGATGTGTGCATCCAAAATTAATAATAAAATGAAGTAATCTTAATTACTTACGTGCCTATTATTTCACAATTAATTTTAATTTTTTTCTCTGTTTCATTTTTACTAAGTTGTCGTACATTGCGCTTTGATTTGTAGGACATAGGAAAAAACGGTGACATATATTTTAAATAATTTATCAGAAGATACGAACAATGTGAGATCAAACAGGAGGAAAATGTATAATTCAGTATTTCCGATTTCGTACTGGGAGAAAACCTACGAATGAAGCCAGTGCGTAATTGAAGATTTGTTTCCTTTTTTTCCTGTATCGTCCTTCTTTCTGTATTGTCTTCATAAATCTACCTTCCGATATGAAGTTCAGTACACGCGTAATGAAAAAAAAGAAACTTTTTGTAAAAATACATTTATTCAATGATATGCCAGTTTGGACAATAGCTTTGTACTTACATACACTGCTTGCAAATAATTTTTTTTCTAAATGTATTTGGAAATATACGATCTTCAAATATTCAAATATTAGTTCATTGGGTTACATTTTCGCGAATTTTAAAAATTTATGGAAGGTCAAAAACATTAAAATAAAACTGTAGAATATGTGTGGGGGAAAGAACAGACGTCGTTAATTTCTTTGTTTTTCGGAAACCCTTCTCCCTTTTATTTATTAGGTGATATATTTTCAAGAAGGTAGTAATAAGAGTTTTTGGCAACAGTTGATACCAACAAATATTATCTCTCGTTAATATAAACTACTTGTATCGACAAACGATCTACAGATTTCAAATGATACTGCTGAGAAAATTACGTCCCCCTGCTCCCCTTTAACCCATCTAACAAAATTAAGAGCTCAAGAAAGGAAATAGTGAAGGTGCGTTTACTGTCCAGAAGCATAGCAAGGGATCCAACTTGCATTTGCACAAAGTTCCCGGTACTTGGAAAACAGTGAATCAAAGAAATAAAAAACTTCGAGTGGAATGTAACGAAGAAAAACATAGTTTCTTCCCAAACCTACCTTGGTAAAAGGATGAGCAAAGTTGTTTTCGCTTTACCTTTGCCGTGTTTCGTCGAATGCCACCAAAATTCCCCGGAAGAGAACCCAAGAAGCGTGGTCAGCACTCAACGCTACTTGGCTTCCGTGATCTTGCGGAAAGTGTTTCTGCTCGCAAGGGCAGCGCCGAAAGGAAAGTACTGCCCATAAAACGCTATTGTTACTTGCTACAGCTACTTCCACGGTCTGCCGGCCTTCGAGATTTAAGGAGATTCGCTTTAAAATAAAGATGAATCGAATTTCAGAAAATCACGAAATCCGAAAGGGCCCGACCTTCGTTTTGAATACCTTCGTCTGTTTTGTCTTAGAGAGCTGTTCTGTGACAGGTATCAGTTAGATTTCTAACTCATCTCATTTCCTCTTATTAATCTTCATAAATCTTCTCTATTTTCTTTCTATCGTATCACATCATTCTATTTCTATTTCCTTGTCCTTATAAATTCTACCTAATTATTTAATTTCCATTCAAAATATCGTAAAAAATTTACTCTTGCTAAATCGATTTTAAAGCCATACGAGTAGTATATCAGTTTTTTCCAGTGATGTGGACGGAAAGCTAAGCTAGAATATATCGTGAATAAATTATTTTATTTTTAGCAATTAATAGTTCATTATAAATGAAGATGTTACTGTATCAGGATATTGAAGGAATAAAAGAATAAGGAAACATTGGCGTTGTATCATTCGTAGAACAATATGATATAAATTGGTTATTTATAAACGGTCAATACTTGGTAATCTGAAATAATGTGGGAAGTGAATACGTGATTTTAAGAAACTGATAAGAATAAATATTTTAAACTGGTGACCTCCCTGAAATGCGTTAATTCCCACGTATAATATGTAAACCGTTACTGTATTTTTCGAATCACAACTTTCTACCCTTTGTAGGATATATTAAGCAACAACGTGTCGTCATTGCGTTACCTTCCGCATAATAATCCACTTCCAGCGAAGGGGTAACTGGGGCTTTCCTTTTCACACCGAGTCACAACAGTGAGCTGCGCCACGAAGGCCACTTGGCGGCTTAACGGCTCATCGGCGTTATTACACCGAGAAGTGATCCGAATAAATCATCCCCTCGGAGCCCCCGGCCACCTTGACTTTTAGACGGCGCGGCACATTGTATGGCGGCTGGCGACGACCGCGGCGCTGGGCGTGCCTTTCTAATGGCCGCAGGATTTCCGCCGCTGCCGCGCACAGAGGTTCGCGATACGCGAAATAGCTCGAGCAACTGGTGGTGTAGTCGTCAGCATGTAGTATACATGAGTTATTTGGCCCATACATTATGGACTGATCAAGTTGTAAATTATAGAAGGTTATTCGTGTTCACTTCAAATTTAAATGAAGCCATTTTATTTGTGAACATGAATAACTTCTTATAGTTTACAACTTGTTCTGTCTATAATTAATGGACCAAATAACAAATGTATGTATATATAATTAAATTTAGTACAGACACTCTCTTATGACTTTAAATAAGTCGTCAGAATGCTAGATGTCGATTTAACCAAAATCGTTAAAACATTGTACGCTTCTGGCTAGGGTGTCTTCATGACATGAATGTGTTCCAATCATCTAAAACCCTTCTTAGCTGCAGTGTGCCTGTCGTTAAATTGGAGCGAGAGGCCGGAGTAAAGCAAACGGTGGTAAACTCGCACCGAAGATGACGGGAGCTTACACAGCTAAGGTCTCGTCTTTGCTACTTTATGAAAACAAAATGCTCATATAACCAGCGGTTGGCGCTTTGGAGCTATCTTGTAATATAATTTAGCAAGATTTCAATGGTTTAGCATTAAAAGTTGCAAATACAAACTACCAGAGAGTTTCAACAATGTGCGCTCACGGACGCGACAAGGGGTGATCACTATGCTACAAAATTACTTTGGACGTTAATGGGTTAACGGTTGATTAGCGTTTTTACACGAAGAAGTGATCAGTATAAATCATCCCATCAGATGCGCCTGTCACCTTGACTTTTAGACGCCCAAGACTTACTCATAGTACATTGTTCACACATTCCCGTAGCACACATACATACCCGTAGCACACATACATACCCGTAGCACACATACATACCCGTAGCACACATACATACCCGTAGCACACACACTCGTAGCACGTAGTGAACTAGCTTGCAACTACCGCGGCTCTAAGCGTTTCTGTCTATGGGTCGCGGGATTTACGCTGCTGAGCGCACAGAGTTTCGGAATAGAAATAGCACGATCGGTCAAAACATCAACCAACTTATGGTGTAGTGGTTAGACGGCCCCGTTTTCGTCTCTGGTTACCGGTGTCTTAATATTGGTGGTTCCATTTAAAATTTGTGTTGAAGAAAGTTGGTTGGTGGAGGTTTTCTCGGAATTTTCCTTTTTCCCGTCTCTCCTTTTACTGTCATAATTTTGATTTTGATCATGATTTCATCTACATCCATCCATCAAACCATCCATCCCGGGTATGGTCGAAAAGACAAGGAATTGAGAGTTGTAATAAAAGATCCATTGGTTCAAATTTTGGCATATTGAGCACTCTTAGTGTTAACTGGTAAGTGTTTATTGTCAGACTTAACTGGCAAGAACACGTATCAGTGATGACACTGTCGTCCAATAATTGGCACGAAACACTGCTCGTGCAAACACACTTGCAGCCCTTCCCCAAATAAGGTTTATTACATTCTTTACAACTTTATAAATAATATTTACATAAGAACAGAAATTTTGAACCGCCAATTTTTATGAATGGTCCAATCTAACGGTTGAACATCATCGATTGACACTTGCTTCCATCCCTCACCGCTTGCATCATTGTCTGTAAGTCGTGCTTCAATTTTCCAGCACCATTATCACACTTTTCTGTGACTCGTGAATGTTTTACTGTTCACATTACTCGTTCGTCAATGAATTTTGTATCCATTCATCAGTATGACGAAAGGACATGACAGCGTGCACTTCACACTTGGCGATAGACTCTTTTGATCTAGCCATGTTTACGTGCTCACTACGCACTCAGAACTGACAACTGCGAAATGACGCAATCGATGGGCATTCTACAGACACTGAGCAACACGTCTGCGCACAGCATCGGATTTTCGCAACGGAGTGGAGAGACAGTTATGTAAAGCAGCGCCGAAAAAAGCTATTTTCTACAGAAAAGCTCTTAATTACAGGGCCTAGTTAACGAAAAAGTGGATAAATTATATTGCTAAATTTAGAAAACATTCTTTGGTGGTGTAGCCAGAATCCATATTTTGTCAAGATTCCATTCTTGAAACCGAAAAATCGGATGATGGTAAAACATCCGTCTGTCCGTCTGTAAACAATGCTAACGGCTAAACCGTTCAGTGGATTTTCTCCAAAATTCCGATTCGTCCATCGATCTGGCTGTTGTCGCGGCCCGTAGGATTTGATATTTTTATATTGGGGAGTACTTTGCAAGAAGCCCCTGCTATATTTTCAAATTTTGTGTGTAAGAATCGTGTTTTCGTCCGTTTTGTCCAGTGGGCAGAACAGACCGTGCGATCGCCCCGGGTCCCGCAAGTCAAGGGACCCAATGATGGAACTGATGGGAAAAATTTGTAAAAAATAGAAAAAGAAAGTACAACTCGAGAAAATCGTTAGCATAATTTTATAATCCGTCGTAATGTAGTCTGATATGTTATAGAAATTTCAATTTATTTTTAATATTAAATAGTCAATTATTGAAATTAATTATAAGGTAGGACTCTCTCTCTCTCTCCTTCTCTCTCATATATATGTGTTATATAGTTACATTCACCATATGTATGTATCTATGAAATTTCAAAATATTTGTAATCAAATGACACTAACATTAAAATACGACGTACTGAAATTCGTATTTATTGTTTCATGTCTTCGACAACAAGTAATTTTATTAAACATTAACTAAATTTAATAAAAATTTTAGTGTTTTAAGCACTCCGTGAAAAACGTATTATTCGATCACTAAATACTTTTACTTAAAACTATTATTTAAAATAAATTTCCAATGTTTTTCCAGCTTAAACGTCATAATTTTTGTTATTTGTTGAAATAAAGTCAATCATATAGTTTCGTCTTCGTACAACTTTCACATTTTTTAAAAAATTTTCGCCGGTAGTGGGGGGCGTTGCTACTTTTGAGCATTGCCCCGAGCCCAAAATTGTCTAGCTCCGGCGCCGGTGCTGATGGCGCTTTATCCTCTGCGCTCCCGCTGCTCCCGCAATTGTGCGCCAAGAGCGCAGCGACAGCCTTGGCCCTTCGTAGCCCCGCAGCCGCCAGGGCGCGCGTTCGCTCCGCGCTCCAGGAAGTGACGGCGGATCTCGATGCTCGTTGATCGCGCGGGAGCAACCTGCTTGCCGCTTTCGTCATACGCGATCTCGCGCTATGACAATGCACTTGTGCGCGCGGGCGGCCGGTGAAAGGAGACGTCGAGAGGCGAAACCTGCTTGTGGACCGGGTTTGGTAGGAATATCGGATATCTGAAGTAAATGCATTAAGCCCCTAATATCGTCGAGTTGAATTGTAGCAAACTAGTCCAGGTGACCCAGAAGGGGTGTTGAAAAACATTTCTACGTACTACATCCATCAGAATGTTGAATGACATTTTACATTTGAACTGCCTATACCTTAATCGACTTACAGTATTTTGAAGAATCTGAAGGAAATATTACTAGTGAAATAAATTTTACAGTTAATGTTGATGTGTATAAAATATTAGATAATTCTCTACCTAAAATACTTACTATATATTTTTGGACTAGTCTTAAACACGTTTTTGTAACATACTTCAACCAAGTCTTACAACTTCTTACGCAGAGTATAGACACTGCTTTAAATTAGGCTTTCTGACATAAGATTTAAATCTAGAAATGAATACGAAAAGTTTTAAGAAAAGTTCCTGAAGGCCGGTTTTTTCAATCCGTTTCAGTTATGTTTCGATATTGAAATATTCCACTGAAATATAATGGAGAACTTTCAGTGTTTTTAAATATATCAATTATCTTACTAAAGGGTTCAAGTAACTTTTTTCATATCTATTTAACATAAGTGCACCCTGCACATAGAAAATGAGCAGCTGCCCCGCTAGTAAAATTGAAAAAAAAAAATTACCCTTTGTTTTAATGGCCTTCAGCTCCTTTTATTATTATGAGCTCAGGAAGAAAGTTAATAAATATTCAACTTCAATTTGGCAGAAAAAATGAATAAATATCTAATTTTCAACCTTAAACAGATAAAATAACGTTGAAATATAAAAATGGGTAATTTTGTTTCGTCATAACACAAAAGGAATTTGTATACTAAACGGCATTGTTCTAAACTGAAAAGAAAAAAAACAACAACTTTTCATTAAAATGTGTCCGCTACATATAATCATTGGATTTAAAGGAAATGGGAAGCTGAATGAGCAGATTGTAGCGAACCCAGTTGCAGAGGAAGTACTGCTAACAGTACGAAAATCAGCAGTGGTTCGTGTTCCGACGAGGGTGAGGGCTGCTGTTCCCCCAAATTCCCAGAAACTCTGATGAACTGATATCGATCTCGCGCAGGTTGCCTTAATCTCCGAAAATGTAGAAACCTCCGAAACGAAGCTTTATCTGCAGGAAGTTACGCAATGGCTCGCCTCGCGATCCCGGAACCTCCGTAGCTCACGGGCGCCCGCCCTGTCGCCGCACGTGCCTGGACGGGGCGATGGCGGGGGCGACGACGGAGGAGGCGTCTATGGCGTTGAGGGAGATGGGGATGGCAAGGACGGCGGCGATGGAAGTGTTGGTGGAGGCGGGGGCAGTGGAGGAGGCGGCGCCCGTGAAGGAGACGATGGATGCGGAAACGCCGCCAGAGAAAAGGGGGATTTTTTTTTTTTTGGGGAATTTTCTCCAAATTTTTTCCTTTGCCAAGAAGCACACAAGCCCCCCTCTTCCGTGGCTTTGGTCCGGTGGCGAAAAGGCCAAACGACCCGCCAACGCGGGCCCTGCGGAACCCCCTCGCGCCCCTGGCCCGGTGGGCCGGCGCCGGGCCGGCTGCGCGGGCGCGGGCGCGCGCGGCGCGGCGTTTTTCGGCAACGTGCGGTGCGGCGGCGGCGGCGAGTGGCGCGTGGAAAGGGTCCGCGCCCGGGGCGCGGTGGGGCGGCGGCGGAAGGCGGAAGGGCGGAACGCCTTTGTGACAAATGGCGCCGCCCTTCGTTCCGCCGACGCGTTCCTCCTCCACCGCCACGTATCCGTTCGCGCTCCACCACCTGCATGCCCTTGGCCTCCACAACCGCGCGCGCCCCGCTCAGCGCCTGAGATCGGCCACTCCCATCGCCGCGCTTTCGCCTTTCCCTACCGGACCGCCTCGAGCTTTTGCTGTGCCTCGCTCTTCCCTCACCCACCCTTATAAACCATTCGTTTGCGGCGCCCTCACCCCCCACAGCATCGTTC
>BOPP01000015.1:4576511-4594407 GCA_017312745.1 Gryllus bimaculatus | reverse complement strand
CTGCGATTCCATGCATTGCCTCCGCCCCCGACGCAGCGGCAGCAGCGCAGGCGGCGGTGCAGCGGGCGCGCCCATCCGCTTCCGACGGACCACTTTCTAAGCGCCCGATGCAAGGCGCCGGGGAAAATTGTTTATCTGCATAATGAAGTAGCGACTGGCGGATGTGCGCAATAGCTCGTAGAAATTCACGACCTGCCTGGAGATAAGTGTTGGCAGGCGTCTCTGTAAAGTGAGATGTACGTGGTAGAGAATGCTAAGACGCGGGGACAAACAACGGTTGTTTAATACGTTCAGCTAACTCTAAGCAACATACGCAGTAGATCATGTTAATGGGTTGCATAATTGTCATGATACTTTTCATCTGAAGTACGTAAGATATATTAGGAAACCTCTTCATATGAAAAAGTGAATTTGGTTTGTGTCGTCTGTCATTGGTTCAGTAAAGTCTACCTCGAGTTTACGAAATGTGAAAATTATTATGGGTGTTGCCGATCTCTGCAGTTCCTACTAAGATGTATTGCTCTTGTTCAAGGATTCAGAAACGGTTCTTTGCCTGGTGACAAGTTGAAACTGGCAGTTGACTGACAACTGACTATGTCGTTGATTGTCCCTTAACATCAATCTCTCAGCAGCAATTTGATGTAAATTTATATCGCTTCCATTACAATCCGTAATCGTTCTCCAAACCTGATCTCTAAATAAATCTACTGCCGTGAAAATTGTTCCTAATTCATAATTAATGTCAAAATACGCCAAAAGAAATAAAGGATGAATTATCCACAAAATGAACATTCATTTTGAATTTATAGAAAACTTGATTTCTCCATCCCATAATGATGATTTCTGGTCAGCATTCTGTGAGAGTATAATATTTACTAGTTAAGAATGAGAGATGATGTTAGTCAAATACCAGCAGACGGTTTTAGACACAATGGAAAATACCATTTTTATATTTTGAATAACGTACTCTTTGGGTGTTCATCGTATCAAAGATTCGAAATATAATACTGAGAATCCGAAAAATTGTGTCCCAATAAAATTCTAAGAAAATTTACTAATTTATTTTTTTGCATGATAATAGTCCATTACTGTAAAATTATAAATTTTATACGTTATTGATTCGATTGTAAAATACTGTAGTGGGTCATGAATACAAGAGTGATATGAAAGAATAACAAATAATGTTTTTAACTTCACTATTATATTATAATTTAAATAGTTTGACTTTCACTGAAAATTTTTGAGACTTAATTCATGAATTTATTATAATTTGAATATATTACTTGATGTTTTTATGATAGTTTATAAATAAATGATACTTTCTTAAATGCTACATTTATAATTTTCCTGTGTGTGAAAATATCTTGGTTCATAATTTGATATAATACAAATTCAGACAATCGCCTATTAAATTGATACATTTCTTTAATTATTAAAAAGACTTCATATCTTCTAAGACGGTGCTACTACGACGCTACAATGAGGAAGATTCTATGTACAATAATTTAAAAGATTAATTATACCGAAATTATATTGTAATGCAATTTAGAGACTCGTTCGCAAATTATTAAATCGTGTAGCCATTGCATTTCAATAGTAATTAGTAAATTAGTATCCGTCAAAATGAAATCATAAGAATATTGAGAATTTTTTTTTATTTTTTGCGCGAAGAAAATGCGAATATGTGTCCTTGAATTAATACGATTACAGTATATTAATAATAGCACAAAGATGCTACAAGCCAAATTTCTGCCTCAACTAGCATTACCATATTATAAGTAAACATCCGGCTGCTGTGCTGTGAAAATGCAGCGTCATTAATAATTCAACGTAATTGTAAATTATAGTTGGTGTCAATCTGTGGCCTTCTATATCTACGTTCTTCCGGTGCTCTTAAATGGGTTATGCAAACAGCACCGTGAGACGCTAAGCAAGACGACGCTTCGGTCAAATAGCAATGGGGCGGAGACAGCTGGCGGGGTGGGCGTAAAGGGGATAGAGTATGGCGTATACAATATTTGAAATGTTTCCCTATGAATCACTCATATCATGCATAATGTGACATGGGCTCTGACGGTGGCTGGTGGTGAATTAAAAGTATGTGGACAGGTCAACATTTAAATAACTAGAGATCACATAGTTCTTTGTTATATTACAGGAAACATTGAAATATGGCCATCTATAGGGATAGCCTAACAATTTGTGTCTCTGTAAGTGCTCTTAAATGCTGACAACAAGTGTAAGAATAAATATAGTAAAGTTTGTTCCAATTTCCTACCCAATTTTTGGGGCAGAGGACAATCCGATCTCGGGTCCTTGTAAACCTGTCCAACCCAGTTTTAATTTCTCTCTTTACTCGAGTGTGAGCACAGTCGCCACTTCTTTCACACTCTGACACCCTTTTGAATTGAGTGATTACATCATTTCTATGATAGATTTCTTTCATTATTAGAATTTCAAACAGTAGCTAGAATCCACCACGGAGAGAACATTTGAACACTGATCGATTACTTACGAAATTGAATGCGCTGCGAATACCCCTCGACCTCTGTTGCGTTCAGGCGCCTACAATAGATTTGAGTGTCTCAATGATTACTGGCGATTTTGATCCTCCAACATTTCCTGCCTCTACAAGACAGTGAAACGGTGAATGTTTTGACAATCAAGGCAAAAGTGCCGTTTAGTGGACAAAATGAGATTATGGTATGCGTATCTACGGCCTAATTTTGCTACCTAGAATGACGTTAGCATCTATTGATTTCTATGCAAATATGACATTGAATTATTGTCATCATTGAAAATAAATTTAATTATACTGCGCCTACAAAATACCTGGGAGCTTTCTTTCGCACTAAACCCCATGCACGAAAACATCCATTTCACACTTTGTATTTAAGCTATTCTTTTTGACATCACTGGTCGATTCTATTTGTGGACTTAATCCTTAACTGGATTATCAGCAAAACATTGTACATGTATAAATCAGCCTGGTAGATAACTCGGGATAGCACTGTTGTAAGCACTCAGACAAAGTGGTCCGAGGCACTGAGACCGAGGGACTGAATAAACAGTAATATCTAAGGGCTTAACGCTTTTTGTAGCGTTACGTGTCAAATCAGGAAATTAATCAGGAGGTTGTGACCTTCTGTTGTAGGTTATCAACGAAATGTGCGTGGCCGCTGACCACGGGGCCATATTTCAGCTTAAATGGGAAATGCATTATTGTATTTTCACGTGTCCCAATGGAATTCTCGACAATTGGCCGTTAAGGCGATGACTGTTTAACTGAGGTGGTCGGTAAACAGGTTTTACTGAAAGTGAAAAAAAAAAACAGAGGCGACTAGAAGGGGGGCGCAGGTAGGACGACTTGTCTCGAGCCACGTTTTTGGTGCCCAGAATTGTTTTTCATTCAAAACAAATTTTAAAAAAATTATATAACTTCGAACCAAAATTTAACAATATAAGTTATTTCTAATGCATGGAGAAATAAATTCTTTTTATGAATTGGGGCAAGAAGGAAAGTTTTGTTTGTAATGAAGGGCCCCCTTGGATCAACTGCCCCAGCCCCCTAATTTTCTCTGGGCGCCTCTGTGCACCGCTAGGATATGCACAACGCATCTCGTCGATGCAAGCGCCCGAAGGTTCGCTTGGCCACCGATCGAGCAGGGGCCTCCGGAGGACTTCCCGCTCGGGGGCGGCGGCGGCGGCGGGCGGCCTTGCCCACAAATCCGCCCCGAGGAGGCGGGATGGCCTTGCCTGGCATTCGCCGCCGCCCACCGCCCAGTGGGTGCGCGCGCGATCTACCGGAACAAAACTGGCTCTCGCGCGCCTTCCCGCTATAGATCACGAGATTTACTGCGCGGCCCGCGGGGTCGCGAGGGCTCGTAACAGCGGAACCGCGTGCCGTAATGGTGGTTGATAACATCGCTGCGGCGAATGTGTCAATTTCCAGCGGCTCTCTGTTGTCATATTTGCTGCGGAGCAGAGTTAATTGAACAAGAGTGGTGTTTAGTTGTGTCTTACTTGAGTAATAGTGGCGTTCCTATTGACTCTTGCCTGGGAGTGAATATGTATCAAATGGACGTGACGTACACTACGTAACACTGGTGCAAGAGGAGTCAGCTTCACATTAACTGAAATAATGGAACAATTTAACTTGACACGGGTTCTCTATCTGTAACCTAACTAGACATCTAAAAACTATTATATCTCAAAACGGTAAATGTATGATGCTAGTAACAGATTGTATGGAAATAATGAATTATTCATATCTTGTATGAATGTTTTTCCACGTTAAAGCAACAAACGATATAGAAAGATGCCGTGTTAATTAGTATGATGCAGAATATTTGAATGCGATCCTTATGTACACAATAGTTACTTATTTTGTTTCAATAATATGAGAACTTTGCAACAATACGAGTAGTTCTACAAAACATTTCATATTAACTGCCTCCAATCGATTTGTTCCGAATGCCGAGAATATTTTGCGAGAATATTTTGCCGAGAATATTTTGCAATAAATTAGGTTCGCAGAAAAATGAATTTTTGATTAATATGTATGACGCCATGGATTTTGCCAGATATGAAAAAAATCATCTTTACTTGCTTTGACTAAATAGAACATACGTTCTTTGTAGTTTCATTAATTATTTATCTCATCTCGTAACTATTTTAAGGTAAGTTAATAAGAGGTGGATGGTTGCCGGTGAGAAAATATTTGGAGTGGTAAATGAATTTCATATTTCAGAGCATTGGGGTTTGGTCGAAGTGATCACTTTTTGATAATCACTATGGTGGGAAACTTAAAAAAGTAAGAAGATTTGTCTTAGTATGTAACTTTTTATGCCATGCTGGTGTTTGCAGGTACGTCTTTGCAAATAAAATATATTTAGTGCCACTCGCACGCATCTCTCCAGAGATTTAAGTTGGTCTTACAGAGACAATGTAAATAATTAACTTGTTATGAAATTGTATCAATTTCAGTGGTAAGTGATTTGGGAATTTGTACATTTGTTCTTGCCCTTGTGTGGTTACATTGCGATAACCACAGTTTTTCTATTCTAAGGATCACAATAATCATGAACATTGGACTCTCGCTTCTCGACTCGCTTCCACCTTATATTGTGATGATTTTTCTTAAAAAACAAGTTGTCTGGTGACATATTGAAGGGGGGTTTAGCTTTATTCATAGTGGCTCATATTTCTCATCTTACTTTGCATGGGTTTTATGAGAATGGGTCAGAAGCCAATACGTCAGCGGAATGAAAATTCGAAAGAACATTATTCTAGGGAATTGACATTTTTTTTATATTTAGTTATATTATGTTGTTGAGTAGAGACAAATTTTGTTATTATTAATTATTTCTTTTGCATACTGGGATATGCGTTCTATATCTTTGTAAAAAAACATATATTTTTTCGAAAAAAACGTTAAATAGTGTTCCGGTTACCGAAAAATGGGATATATTTTTTTGCTAGTATGTAGTCATACCACCTTTTTATAGTTGGGTAGTAGACCCTCGTTTTGTGGGTTCTCTGTACCTACATTGCTTAAGTAAATTTTGTCTATAGTCAACTCTATCATCAGTTGGTTGTCGGTCGTCTTGGTTACGGATTTTAACAAAGAGGAACGGGTCAGCAGGGTTTTCACTAAAATGGTTTATTCTCATCGGATTTAATAAAGTTACAGATATAATACTCGCTCTCTCTCGATATTGGTTTTATAGTTAATTCTTAATAAGCGATATACTATTTTTTAAAATATGCCTATTGCATGTTGGTTCTCTCCGTAATATTGCAATTCGTCAAATTGAAATTATATATAGATAGCCACTGACTTACTTTGCGAGATGCGTGTCTAAATTATCAGTAAGAATTGGATAGCGATCGGACGAGTTGAATTCTTTCCAATCTATTCACGTATGAGTAACTGTTCTTAAGTTTATGGTGCGAGGTTGGATGTCAATTTGTGTTGATATCTTACTTTAAATATTTAAGTTTTTAGTATTATCCGCGCACTCACTCTCTCGCTCCGGCTTTTTAGAAGTGATTTTTGAAATGTGTTAATATCAACAGTACATAGCGAACAGTAAGCTACACGCGACAGTGGATATAATTTTACGTTAACGGGGTTAATTAATGTAAAATAGGTGGGGTTGTTTACACTAAGGGTTTTATTAAATTTTCTTTTGTGAGGTTAGCATTTATAAAAACTAGTGGTACCAACAGACAGCTTGGCTTACTTTTTCTAAGTTGTCCACCAACAAAGCAACAAAAAAACAACAAAAACATACGGCGCCTAGTCAGGATGTGCATTAAATTCCCCAGTGAGTATAGATTAAAGCCCAAGAGTAATTTCTGTATAGTTGCCAGAAGCGGATACCAAAATAGATGATTTCCAAACAGTGTTTTTTAATGAGAGTGTTAGGTCTATGAAGTCATTTGTCATAAAATAGAATTATTTTTTATTCAAATTCACAAACTATGTAACAAATTATCGCACCAACTTTGGAAGCACATCGCTCACAGCTCACCACAGCTTACTTCTCGCTCGCACTACCTCACACCACTCGCTTCTATTAGTCGTTTCTGAAAATTGCAGTTAAATAGTAAAATAGGAATTTCTTCTGCAATATTTGGTTTTCCCTCATAATTGATTGAAATAATGAAAATATTATAAAAGAATGTTTGTTATATTTTATGGTTCTAACTAAAACGGTAAAATTTATAGGGTTTACAGTACTTTCTCTCTTTATTTTCTAGAAAAATTTTTTTTCTTTTAGCTTAATATGATACCATTTCAGTAAATGTTTGGTTTGTCTTGTGACGGTGTTCCATGATATTTCATAAGCTTGGCAATGCCAATTCAACAATTCGTATTGATTTGTCACGTTTGGGCTCTTTAATTATTTTTGTCCTGAAGGACCCACCCTGAAATGTTTGGTAACCAACTTAAATACAGTTTAGCAATCTCTCTTGGTTGTCACCCCCGTGGTTAGACCCCGTCACTTCCCTTTTACTTAATATTGTGTGTGTTTTTTTCATATTAATGTAACTAAACCTGAAGGCGAATGTAATTTCAACGTCACGCGATCTTCTACTCACGGCATGCCCGTTATTAAAACGTTAGGCGAAGATGTTCTTTAACTTTCTATTTGTGTGGTTGGTACGTGCACGGGTTCTAAGTGAAGTTAACAAATGGCAGGGATGCAATTATCTTTGTAACATCATGGCAAGTCTACGCGCCGGTGCAAAGGTTGTCCTCTTCATGGGATGGAGGTATTGGCTTGGCTCAAGTAAAAGGAAGAGAACAAGGTGGCGTAAAGTCGTAAGCAAACGATCGTCGGAGTAGAAAAATGCCTAGCTGCAGTCGATTCACCACTCTCTCGTTGAGATCCGGACACGAACGCAGAGGCGTCGGGCACTACTGCTCTCGCTCGTTCGACTGCTAAAGTGCCCGGGAACAATGGACGAATGATTGCCATCGTTAGTGCGGCCCCCGTTATGTGTAGAGGAGCGATGACGCGCTTTAACTAGCGACCGAGCCCACTGCAGCGGAAGAGCTGCACGCTTCTCTCCTGACTGCGATTCCGCCTTGGAGAAGTGCGGAAAGGCCCAGCTGCAAACCACGGGCAAGCTCGATATAACATCCACCGAGAAGCTCTTCAGAAAGAGCTCCGGAAGCAAAAGGGGTATTTCTCTGCACACGGCGCCGGCTCGCGCTGCATCATCTGGAGTGGACGATGGAGTAACAAAGCCAAACGGACGAGCCGCGACATGCAGAGCAGGTTTGGAAGAGCGTGCTCTCGATCCTCCCGTCCTGAAGAATAGGCTCATAAGAAACCTGTGGGTGAGGTTTTCAAACTGTTAAAGGCGCTAGGGCAAAATCCCGATATGTTAAGCGCCCGAATAAGCATAGATACAGATTAAGTACACAGACAATCTGACCACCATTAACCCTACAACAAAGAACAGGAAAATCCCAAGGACAAAGGGACAGAAAGCCCCACGCGGGAATTTTGGTTTTTTGGACTTGACTTTATTCTTGTTCGACGATTGGACAAGAGACTGTGCAGCTTGAATCATGACGGTAATGATAAGCACCGCCACGAGCACTCTATCTATCCTAACCCTATGGCATTGATGCACTCGAAAATAGAGAAAGACTTGAAAGATTTCAAAGGACACCTGGAGGACTATTCTTTGTGCTATTATAATTTCAATAGGCCCGCGCGCTCACGAGACAAATTTGTATAAGCGGATTCACTACAAGACTCAATATTGACAATCAAAAGCACCTACAGACGAATGTTCTCTCTAATAAAGAAATGAAAGAGGACAACGACGGCCATTGACCCGCTCTCGGCACTATAGCACCCGCCGAGCTAAAGAAGGCATGACAGACATCAAAGGCGATAATGTACATTGAATACTTAGATCAGACTTGAGAATTATAAGAATGACAGAATCAATGTAAACCTGCAGAGACCTGTATCAACAAAGCTATTGCGGGGCGGGGACCTCGACTTGCTCCTTGGCGCTTTCAAGCCATTCCAGAATTGCCTCCAACAACTTGAGCTCCTTTACGCCAAATGCACTCCGTTCGCCTCTCACTCACACCAGCTTACGACCATCATGCCCAGCATATAAGGCAACCCCTCAGCCGCTCCCTGCTTCTACAACACTATCGAAACTCACGCACACAGACTCTCTCCTTCATACCAAGGATAATTCCTAAGCCGACAGCCACAACCAACCACAAACACGAACTATCTCGAATCTAGCCAGACTAAGGACCTTTTCTCCTCTCAAAAATGCTATCAAAGATTTTAGCGAAATCAAACCAATCTAGAATCTGAAAGGCCCAGAGGAGTATTAAATTAATTGCGAGGCTAAAATTAGGGTCTTCGCCATTACTACACTTCTCTCGGACACCTCCCGAATCTCCCCTATCTTAATGGAGACGCGCAGAGGCGGTTTAAACAAAAAAGATTCAACCTTAGCATTCCTCAAAGAGTATGTCGGTGGATTTCTGTTACTACAAGAGACCTGGTGATCCAAATTAGTTCATTCAACTATTACCAACGTGAAAGAAAACAATCTGGGGGTTACGGCATCTTACCGGACGCTCTATCAATACATACCCTCCCAAACGGACTCGATGCTATGCCATGCAATTAGGCACAACTCATCCATACTCATATTCCTGTTATAAAAGCCAGCATCCATCCCCCCAGTTTCTGATTTTCGAAGATAATAACTCCTATATTCATACTGGCAGGAGATTGCAATTGAAATCTAGACATGGGTCGTGCACGCAAACAAACGCGCTCTCACCTCGCACACTCCTCTAACGAAAAAACATCCATCTAAAATGCCCGAACAACAACCACTTGACTTCCTAATGGAATACTTGGATATTGTGCTCGACTTCCAACCATCAGTTAAAACCATCTACATAGATCTCTACAATATTCTGAACCTCGTTGTTTTTTAATTGTCAATGCTATATTATCTCGCGCAATCACCACCTTCCAACTGGAAAACTTAAGATTCTCAAGAAATATCACGTTTACAAGAAATCAATCGTTGATCCCATAGATTTAAAGTCCTCAACTACCACAATAAAACCGCTCTACACACCACACCGCACACCCCTACACCATCCACATACACTCCAATGATTTTCTAACATGATACAAAAAGTAGGAATAAAGATGGTTTTTACACCCATTAGCGCGACGAAGACAAAGACACTAAACAAGCTACATAAGACAAATACAAAACTACTACGACACCAACGAAACACTTTGCCTCCCAATATGACGACTTTTTAAAGACAAAACAGCAGCCCAACAAACCCTAATAAAGTTTATAGGCAGTTCGCAACCACACTATATCCCATACTGGTAATGGACATAATTTTGACCCCTCAAATCTTACCAAACCTGCAAAATTCTCGGCCGACGTTCCCTCCATTCACAACCTCCCAATCAGGACATATGTAATATTAAAATTATTCCAGATCCGCTATGCACGAGAAAGCAACTGGACGAAATATAAGAAGTACGACAATAATAGACATAGACGAAATCCCAGGACCGACGGAGTTATTCATCCCCAATTTAAAAACTCACAATGCCATGCCTTCTATCTGTCTAATCTTGCTAATATCTCTTCCAGTTGGAAAACGCGCGTAACATGATTCAACCGCAAGGAGCATCGCGCTTCTGACACTCTACCGACACATCACAGCTATTCTACAATCTCTCAGCCAAATCTTTGAAAATTCTCTCTGTCTGTCACCCAATTCGACTCATATCATATCCATGTTGGATTCGAGGGGGTCTGCGGCCTTAAACCTGAACCTCTTCCTTGCACATAGCCACCCTTACAGAAAAGAATTTCTACTGTCCTGACTTACCCAAGCCCTAGGCACAGTCTCCATGAAATGCTGCCTTATGAAAATCGCGCATACGTTCAACCATTCATTCTACTCAAAGCTTATTTAATCACGCTACTTCCATGTGCCAGACTGTCGACATCCTACTAAACCAATCAAGGGCGGGTCAGGAGGCGTTATTCACTCTCTTTCCATTACATCCGATATCCACGCACATGGAGTAAAACTTTCTTTATGCGATGACTTGTTTCCTAACAATCTTCATTCCCTAAACGATGTTATCGTTCCCAATCGTCTGACTCTTTCACCCTCCCTGGGCTAACGAAATGCTCAATTATTAACCGATTAAATAACAAGCCATCATTTCCTCTACAAAATTACCATGCTACCCCTCACCTATCATAGAAACACAATCCTGGAGGACAAATTCAATTTACTCGGGGGATCATTTTTTCGACGCTCCTTTGGACTATCATTCCCACAAAACAGAACAAAGCACGAATGAAGCTAATCCAATCCTTCCCCTCCTCTTCTATAAAAAAGAAAACTCCAAACTTATATACATATATCGCATCATCTCTACGCCCGACCTTGACTCGACACCCCTCTCACACAAAACCTCCTCACACTACACCCCGAACAGAAAATTGCCTGTATATTCGCCAATGTACAGCCTTTTAACCACTCAGATTCCCAACATCAATGTAATCTAACTATTCCAATTCGGCAAAAAACCGAAATTAAAAATTCGTCTAATCTATTTCCGAAATCATTATCCACCTAATATTTAAGAAACCTGTTTTCACCCGGAACCAGGATCCTCTGGGGGACATCCTTCACTCCCGCTGTCTGAGCAGAGAGCAAACAGAAACTAAATAATGAGAAACGAAATTGACATCTTTTGAAAAATCGACAACCAAATCTGAACTGACAAAATTGACATAACTCGAATGAGAAAAACGAAAACCTTTGAAAAATAAATACGTAAGACAGACTAGAAAGAAAGTCAACGAAAACAAATAATTCAAAGCCATTCGGCAAAAAAAAAGCACACTCACTCGCACGCGCGTTTCTCCAAATCATCCACAATCTTTCTCGCACACGCGCCGACGAACAAAACTGGCATACCCTAAAAATAGCCATTACGCGACCCCATCGTCCCGTACGGGGGAGAGGACGTAGAGCAAAACAATCTGCAACACCAGTACAAACCTTGCCTCGAAGAAGACCCTCACACCGGCACGCGCACATTCCCAACACTTTCCACTCCGCCCCGGAAGCAGGAGCAGGAAAGAGGGCGCATGGAAATATGTCACGTCCATGCGAATATGTGGTGGAGGAGGCGGCGGCGGCGGTGGCGCCGAAGGAGAATGCGGAGGCGGATAGCGGAGGGAGGTGGCGCTGAGGTAAATGGTGGCTGTGGCGTGTGATGGTTTAATTGCGGTTTGTTTTAGCGGGTGGTGATTTACGATAATGGCTGATGATAGTTTTGCAGTGAGATAACGGTGGAGGTTGTTATATTTATTGATTGATAATTAGTGATTCGGTGCGAAGGTCTGTAAATGTATAACATGTTTTATAGCGGGGGAGATCGCGGTGATGCTTTGCCCTGGATCGGCGCAGAACTGTGCAGATGTAAACGACGGCTTGCGGGTTTCCCAAAGGTGGGTTCACCAACGGGGCAAACCAACGCACCGACAAGATTAGTTTCCATCTGGTCTCGGAAAGTGTAAGAATGAGTGGAACTGTAGTGTGTGTAAGGATAGGCACAGTACTCGGAAAGGCAAGATCAACCGGTCCAATGCCGCGTTTGTTAAGGATGCTTCCAGGCGTTCGCCTGATGTGATCGGAGAAGCAGAAAGAAGATTAGAGCCGCGAGCCGTACCAGTTCTCCTTAAGATCAAGACTCGAACTAGTATTGGGTGTGAACAATATTCCGCAACCGTAGGGAAATCGAACTAAAGGGACTTCCAGGTTAGAGCTAGTGCAGGAATAGTTGATGCCTGAGCACTTTCCCAGTTAACGGTTGATTCGGGGTAGGGCATGCACTATGTTAATGCTAAGGGTCAGGATGGGAGAGTGTTAAGAATAGGGAAATGAACTGTGGTCGGGAGTGTGAGTAATGCATGAGTGGTCTGAAGCTTGGGGGGAGATATGGTTGTATGGTGTGGGTGATATGTAGTCAGGTGGGTGGTGTTTGGACGGAAAGGCGGAGTGGCTCGGAAAATACTAGATGGAGCGGGCTGCTTGAATTTGCTAAAAGGTTGAATTGGCGCACTTATGTACGTAGTATGAAATCATGCACGTTGGTTCTCCCGTAAGACTCCCGGTCAGATCTCGGGGCGACATAATTGATGGCTGAGACTAGGGGTGGGACGGTGAACGTGGGGGTGAGGTGACTATCAGAAGTAGCAACGCAATCCCAGACCAGGGTTAAATTGACACTATCATAGTACTTTCGAAAATGCCTGCCATGGTGGGTTCATTAGACCTCGGTAAGACTGGCGGGCCATCAATTGATGCACCTGACCTAAGGGGTGGTGCGGTGAGCTGGGGGGAGGTGAGCGTCAGAGTGCAACAAACAGACAGCGGTTAAATTTAGAACATTATGTATTTGAATCTGCACGTCTGTCTACCCCGTATGACTGCAGGTCACAGACTCGGGGAAATATTGATGGCTGAGCATAGGGTGTGCGACGGTGACGGTGGGGGCGAGGGTTGAGATCAGAGTACCAAAAGACCAGGGCTTCACTTCGACCATATCAGTAGTTTTTGAAATCCCTGCACCGTCTGTTCCCCCGTAGGATGCGTCAAGACTCAGGGCGAATCAATTTGTTGGCTGAGGCATACGCAGGTGGCGGACGGTGAGGTGAGGGTGAGGTGCAGAAGACGGTGGCGGGCAGTGCGGGTGGCAAGCGGTCGGGAAACAGGACGATCACGCGGTGCGCTTTCACGGTTTCGTTTTTAATATTAACGGCGGCGGGCGCGCGCACGCGTCGCGAAAGCGCGCGGCGAGAGATTCCCGCCGGAGTTGGGGGGAGGGAAGGGGAGGGGGATCGGGGGCAGCCGGATAAGGAGATCGCAGTCGTTCCCGATATTGAGAGTCACTCCGCAGTCCGCTGCGACCATTCGTTCTTGGAGCGAACTTGTGAGGATCCTGGTCCTCGAGTCGACGGTGGCTGAACGTCTTGATGGAGAGGCTTAGGGTATTCAGAGAGTGTGATACTTCGTGTTTGCTGAAATTGTTGGAAGTATTTTTTTGTATATGAAGTGACGTTGAAAGTGGGTTTGAAGTGGAAGGAGTGTTTTTTTGTGAACGGGAGTAAATCGGAAATTGAATATTATTTTTAGTCGGCAATATTTGACAAATTTGTTTAGCCATGTCTATACATGCTTACTAGTCATTAAGTGAAAGTAACTTTTCTTCTTCTGGTGGACTTTCTTCACTCTCCTCATCGCCTCGCCCGGAGGCTTTTACTCGGAAGACTATTATATATTTTGCTGGTTACACGAGAGATTAGGAATAAAGACATTTATGGTTAATACTGGTAACTGAGAAGTGTGAAATATTTTTTTGGTAACTTGTGTTCGAAGTTCGAGTAGACATATAAAGATGTATACCCAGCCTCACTCACTCTACACGCATACTCTCCTCACCACTCTCTTTACGAAACAAATTGGAAGCATCTACCAGAAGCATATTTCTTGGCTCTCTCACGGATTCTGTGAAATTTTTTGACGTTTTACTAATTGTAATCTCTATTGAAAAGAATTATGTTTGGTTTTTTAGCATATCTACATAATGATTATTAACAATTCTCTTATAGATCACTTTGAAACAGCGTTCTTATTTAACAGTTCTAACATATTCCTATTCTGTTAACTCCTACGGGGGAAGGCACGGGGAACGATTTGCCGAGCAAAATTTTTTAAGCATGGAGTGGCAATTTGTCATTAGCTCACTCGCTCGGTGCCAGTCGAAGCCAAACAAAACGAATGCCATGGATAAAGCGTGCTCTTCTCTACTCGAGCGACTCTTCGCACCTCACGTCAGCTGGCTTCCGAAGTAGTAAAACATTTAGAAAAGTGTCTTGAGCCAGTGCATGACGGGGGTAGGGGCGGGAGGGGAGGGGTCGAAAAGCGGAATTCGCGAGTGAGGGAAGGCGAGAGAGAATTCCCGCGAGCCGCTGGCATGGCCAGCGAGGGCCAAGCCAAACGTGAAAGACGTTCTGCCGCTCCCTCCGCGAGAGCCAGTTTGAACACACATAGATTAACGCGAATATATGGCCATGATAATGCCCATGGTACCCACGCTAGTCACGGGATCTAACCCGATTCTGTATTTGATTGATTGATTGATTGATTGTTTATGATTCTGGGGCGTCACGCTAAGTTTGGTTAGTCGTAAGTGTAGTCGCGCTGTTTTGTTCCGGTGAGTGATCTTTTCGGTGGATGGTTGGAGAACTCGCGCGCGATACGTACCTAGTGGGGTTTTCCTAACAGGTATTGATCATCGGAGACCGGCCAGCTGATTTCAGTTATCTAAGTTCCGACGCTCGGGCAAGGGTGGTGACGTGATGTCGTGAACTGTGTGTAGTAAGGGTGAGGAAGGTCATGACAGAGGAAGAAAAAATGTGGCGGTTGTGCCTTTCGTTAGGGTTTCTCGACCTCTAATTGGTGTTTTGATCAGAGAAACGAACGAAAACTCGATCCTGCAGTGAATTAAGTATGTAGTATTTTGGCCTTTTTCGTGTCGACTCATGTCAACCCTTTATGGCAGCTAGGTATCCCCCCATGCGTGGGCCTGTTATTTCCCTTTTGGGAAGTAGATCGAATGTGGGCATAGATGTGGCCTTCACGTACAGCAAGATTGCTCAATATGTCTATAAATTTTAGGTATTTATTGTCATTTTCAGAACATTTAAAATTTCATTTATTTAGTCATATTAATATCTCCTCTCACTTCTCACACAGCACGGACCACTTCTTGGGATGTTATACTACACAGTTTGGTGTGTTTAGGCATTCTAATTTCTATCAAAAAGTATTAAATATTTGTTGCGATTTTTTTCTGAAAGACTTAGAACTCATGTGGTCCTTATTACTACGAGATATTCTATCATCAATAAATTGTAAAGGTCTATAGGAGGTTTTTTTATTTTCTCACTTCTGTGGCAAAATTTCTTAGTTTTCTTTTAAATCTTTTTTATCAAGTAAAGAACAAGCAAGTTTGAAAGAAATATAAAATCTCATCTCTGCTCACTCGCGCCACTCTCGCTACTCACTCATCATCGCACTCGCTTATGATCTCGCTCTCTAGACGCCCAGTTTTGTAAGTTTATGGTCCCACAGCCACTCACGTCACTCTCACACGCTCGACTTCTCTCTCTCCTCTTCGCACTCGCCCCACGTGATTTTAGGAATTCGGCGACAGTGAAGGGATAGGCAGGGTGGCGGGGCGCGGGGCGATTCGCTGTAAAATATACGGTTGGCAGGGGTCACAGCACGGCTGGTTTGGGCGGCAACTGCACCGTAGGGTGGACGGCGGCGCGCGCGGGTTTTCAAGGCCGATTGATCCACTGCGCGGAACAGGACCGCCTCGCCACGCACGCCAGAGGCATGACGGCCGCCACGCGAGCTGTCTCGGGGATACTGTTTGCAGCTGGCTGATAATCCTTGTAGTGTTTAACGTCTCAATTAGCTGACGATTGTCGAGCGGCGTTCTGGATACTTGTCATGGCCGATCCATTTTTGGTGTTCCACCGCAGTTGGGGAACCCGACTCCCGTTCCGTATATGCTTGCTTCTCGCCCGTATGCAATCCCTTTAGACGTATCGTTTCGCACCGGTCTCCGTCCAAGAACCCCGCCCCGTTTATGAACCACATGCTGACGTTCAGACATTTATGCGTATCTCAAACCCGTCAATGTGCATTCCAATCCTTGCCATTACATGTTCTTAGATCAAGGAATGAATGCCACGATTATGTTGTCAGGAGAGGTGGTTAGGGTGACTGATGTATGAGTGTCTCTGACGTGGGAGGTTCTACGCTTCGCTCGACTGCCGTGGCAGAATTTTCGACCACCTAGATTTGCTAGGCGAGTTGTCTTGTCTGGAGGAGATTCTAGCGGTTGCTTGATCGGCAGTGTTTTCATGTTTTTTTTCGATAACGTAGCGAAGCTGCGGAGATGTACTAAACGGGGCCACGGAGCGCCGCCGGGCGCCGGCGGCGGCCGTTGCCGCCGTTCTTACTCCTTTCCCATTATTCTATCTATCTTTACTTCCCAGAATGGACTATATACCGATGATAACTTACTGCTCGGTATGGGTTGTAGATAGGGACGGCTGTACACTCGGGGCAGCACAAACTTGATAGCTGACCGTGGTGTTTTCCGGATTTTACTATAGCGGAGAAAATTTTTACGGATCCTTCCGAGAAAAAATGTGTTTACATGCTAGGGATAATGATTCAAAACAGTTGACGCGTTGAATTATAATCAATCAAATGCTATCGTTTCGTCCCTGGTATTCACTACTCGACGTCTCTCGTCCACGTATCGTCCAATGCCTCCCGCTCAAATGTATCTGCACCAGCTATGGCACAAGAGTTATATGTGTACTTGTTCGCAATACATCTACGTCCACTACGTCACGTCACCCAAACGTCTGGCCCGGCCCGGATCCTTGGACTCCCTGTTGGCCATACCGACTCGGTCCGGAGGTGATTTCAACGCAACTCGCCTCTCACCTCGCTCTCTTCACCCATACGACCGCGACTTCGCACACACTCATTATGCCTCCGGGCCATCTACCCACAGTTGCTCTGCATTCTTGTGGTACAGACATTTTAGAGGCATCCTTTTTAGCGATGGAGGCAAAATGCTCTCACACCCCCCAAGGTCGACTACAGCGAAGCCATGGCGTTACACCACATACGAGGGTACTCACTATCGTCGCACCCCTCGCGTAGCGGTCTACGTTTTCGTAGACCCCACGCTCTCACCGTCGCCCGTTACCGTCCGTTCGCCCGCGCCGCGCGCCGCGCTCGGGGGTGCAACGGACTGACATTTAGCGGTAGGGCTTTGCAGCGGCCGGGGTCGAGCGCTTTTGTCGATAGGAGAGAGCTGGGAGATTGGCGGCTGTCGCGCTGGGAACGGGGTTCGGGGCGTGGGCCGTGCAAGGTGGGATCGACCCCCGCGGAACAGGCGGCGGGGCGGCGGAGCTGCACAGAGGACGCCACAGTCGCTCGCTCGCAGCTCGCTCGGCGACACAAGTAGGGATGGTCGTTAGCTCCGTCGCGAGATGGTATTAATAGTTAGTCAAAACATTTAAATTGTTATAAGTTTAAATTGGTAGTTTTTACATTTATGTCCAGAAAGCAAAACAAGAGGCCCATAATTTGCTCGAGAGAGGGAAACTGGACGAACTGATGCGAGTGGGGGTAGTTACCCAGATAAGCCTCAAGTAACTGTGTGTGGGTGGGTGTGTGGGA
>BOPP01000015.1:4534771-4553253 GCA_017312745.1 Gryllus bimaculatus | reverse complement strand
GCCTTGGAATAAGGTTAGAAGATGATGATTAAGTCATATAGGATCTCTCTTTTTCAGCCTTCAGTGCTCAGTTCTAACTACATACGTTGTCACATCTGGAATTGTGCTGAAGAAGATCAACTTTCACGAACTGTTTACAACCCACTGAATCAGCAGTTCTCGAACAGTGCTCGATGTACCTCGAGGGGTATATTTTAGGCGTGTAAGGGGTACATTAAATTCCATGGGAAAATTTGTGGAGAAATTAAACACTCAAGAGTGCATCACATTGTGATTAGGATTTTAAAAACTTTACATATAATAAACAGTCATATAATATAGTCAATATAAAAACAATAAACATTCCAAATACGTTGCTTGTTTTATGCACATAAATTGAGTTTCCCCGACGTTCTTGTATTATTTATTCATGTAAATTTAAATGTGATTTTCAATAAACTGTAAAATGCCACACTTTTAGCATTATAATAGTATTTAAAATATGCGATGAGGTAAATTGTATTGTGGGGGCACACAGTCACTTGCGGGTGACTTTAGACTATGAAGGGTGGCTTTACATCACGCTCCAGTTTAATAAATGCTTGTTAAATTAAATGTCGGGTGTGTATTTTCAATGTATCTAACTATAGTCGATTCTATCGATTAGCTGAGAATGGATTAATAGTTAAAGAAACCGAAAATAGAAAGGCCAACATTTAATTAAAGAAACATTTATTAAAGGGGTGCATACTGCCCAGATCACCCCCATACTCTAAAATCCCAAGTGACTGGATCGCAGCTTAGTCAAGTGTGGGGGTAGACTCTTAAACTGGAGAATCTTGAGAACCACTGATCCGTGTGTAAACTAATCATTTTTCTAGCAGCTTCGGAAGCCAAAATACCATACTCTGAACTGTTCATTGAGAGCCCATGGGAAAAGGAAAAAAGTCGCAGCATCAAGACTCGTGCAAGGTCCGTGACCTAAGGCAGCGCGACTCCGGCCCTGAGAAGGCGCGGGCTCCAAGGCGACGCGCGGTTTGCGCCACCCGCCTTCGCGCGGCGCACCTGGACGCGCCGCTGGAAATCACCCGCGCGCGAGCTCAGGCGCCGACCAGCTGCGCGTTTGCGGCTGCACGGAGGATGAGGGGAGGGGTCGTCGGTAGCTGCGTTCCGCGCCGCGCATCGCCGCTCCCGAAAGAGGTCGCACGCGACGCTGCCGCCGCCGCCGCAGACTCGGCCGCCGCCGCCACTGCCCACTGGTCTTAGCCAACATAAACGCGCCAGCACACACCACACCACGCACATATACACACCACACACAAAACCAACATACACCACCACACACACACACACACACACAACCACACCACACACCACACACCACACACACTCACAGCCACACACTCACAGCACAACACACTCACAGCGAATACACTCACAGCATCATACTGTGACGTCATGGAATACTCACAGCGACCAAGAACACAGCAGCTATTCGTTATAACCAAATATATATTACAAGAAAACAAAACAATATATACACTTAATAAATCTACTTAAAAACCTAGCTTCTTGATAGACGCTACTATCCCCTGATCGCAGGAGCGATCCAAACCCCGATTGAAGATGGTTTGAATTGTGGCATTCGCCACTCCCTACTTTTGAAGCCGCGCACAAAGCCTTAGCTTCCGTGACGGAAGTTCCACGCTGGACACACCAAAGTCCAGGTTTTGGCGCACCAACGGCTGGTTTGGCCTGCGATCGCAGGAAAGCGATCTTATCCGATTGAGAATCGGGTGAACGTGGGCAACTCAACCACTCTTTCACCTCGGAGCACCGCCAGAAGGCCGCATCGCTCCCCCGTGACCGCAGTCACCCAAGGACATAAAGTCCGCAGGCTTCGCTCAACTAATGACTCCAAGCCTCGCGAGCCTGCTCGTCATATGCACCGTCTTGGCGCCAAGTTTTGTGCACACGCACGAGGTTTCTCCCACCGTCTCCCAGGAACCTGCCTACTGGCTCCGTACACTCTGTTATATAGGCGAGCCCCCGTTGACCTCCTACGTCACACAACCCTCGCTGTCGTATAACAGTGAAAAGCTTCTATAAGCGCGGAAGACACCCAAAGCCTTGTGTTGCCGTTCTCGCGCGTTTCTCTCTTATACGGAAAAACCCTACTTTGCCTGTGCGAGACGTCTCGAACCAAGGCGTCCCCAAATAGACTGCCATGAGGCAGCGCTAACTGCAACACTCACGCCACATCTCAAACAAACTCACAGCCACCATTCAAAAAACCAACCACACAACACATCAACACACTCAGCCACACTCAAGCAACCACACACACACCTCACAGGACACACTCAACACACCACACTCACAGACACAGCCACACACTCAGCCCAACCCACACACACACACACACCCACACACACACACACTCACAGCACACACACACACTCACAGAACACACACACTCACAGCACACAACACTCAGCAGCACACCACACTCACAGCACACACACAACACTACAACACAGCCCCCCTTACAGCACCACCCAGCACACACAACACACTCACAGCACACACACACCACACTCACAGCACACACCCCCAGCACACACACACTCACAGCAACAACCAGCACACACACACAACCTCACAGCAAACCCCACCCCCACCCATGCACACACACACACTTCACAGCACACACCAGCACACACACACACTCCAGCCCACAATCAGAGCACACACACACACTCCGGACACACACAGCACACACACTCACGCAAACACCACAGCCACACCCACACACTCCCCACCACATCCAGCCACCCACACCACCACACACACACTTTCTCACAGGACACACACACACTCACAGCACACACACTCCAAACCAACACTCAAGACACAGCAACACAACACATCACCACCACACAACATTCACAGCCACCCATCCAGCACAACCACCAAGCCACACCACACACACACTCACATCAGCAAACACAGCACCACACACACACACTCACAGACACACACACACACTCGCACACCACCACTCCCCACACACACACTCACAGACCACTCACACAAACACACACACTCCACACCGAACACCCACACACACCACACACACTCACACAACACCCACCCACGCACACACACACACTCCGGACAACAAACTCACAGCACACACACCAACATACAGCACAACCTTCACAGCAGCACACACACACTCCACAGCCACACACACACACACTCACACAACACTCACGACACACACCACACACACTGCACAGCACACACACAACACACTCCACAACAACACACCAGACACCAACAACAGCACACACACACACACACTCACAGCACACACACACACACACTCAGCAGCCCAACACCACACACCACACACACACTCACAGCAACCACACCACACACACACACACACACACTACAGCACCACAACATCACCACACACACACACTCACAGACCCAACATCACACACAACACACTCAGCACACACACATCACACACACACACACACTCACAGCACACACAATCACCACCCATCACAGCACACACACACTCACAGCACCCACATACACACACACACAAACTCACAGCCACACCACACACAGCACACACACACACTGCACAGCAACACACACGCACACACACTGCAACAGCCACACACCACACACACCACAGCACAAACACCCACTCACAGCACACACCCACTCAGCACCACACACACACACACACCACACACACACCACATCACACACACACACACTCACAGCATCACACCCAAAAACCACACACACACACACACACACCACACACACACCAACACACACACACACCACAGCACAACACACACACACAGCACACACACACACACTCACAGCCACACACACACACGCACAGCACACACCACACACCACACAGCACCCACACACCACACCACACACACTCAACAGGGGGGGGGGGGGGGGCCCCCCCCCCCAAAAAACCCCCCCCCCCCCCCCCCCCCCCCCAAAACCCCCCCCAAAAAACAAAACTTTTTTCCCCCCCCCCCCCCCCCAAACCCCCCCACCCAAAAAAAAAAAAAAAAAAAACCCCAAAAACACACTCACACGCACACACACTCACACACACACCACACACACACACCACACACACCACACACACTCACACCCACAACACACTCACACCACACACACCAACCCACACACACACCACACACACACACCATACACACCACACACACACCACACCACACCACCACACCACACACCAACCCACACACGACACACCACACAACACACACCACCACACACACACAACCACACACACACACCACACACACCACACACACACACACCCACACCACACCACACACCCACAACACACCACACACCACACACCACACACACACATCACACACACTCACAGCACACACACTCACAAGGCACACACACATCACAGACCACAACTCACAGCACACACAAACTCACAGCACACACACTCACAGCACACACACTCACCAAAAAAGCCCCCCCCCCCCCCCCCCCCCCCCCCCCCAAACCCCCAAAAAAAACCCCCACCCCCCACCCCCCCCTTTTTTTTTCACAGCACACACGACTCACAGCACACAACACTCACAGCACACACACCTCACAGCACGAACACTCACAGCACACAACACTCACAGCACACACACTCACAGCACACCACACTCACAGCACACACACTCACACACAACACACTCACAGCACACACACTCACAGCCCACACACACTCACAGCACACACACTCCACCAGACACACACTCACAGCACACACACTCACAGCACACAACACTCACAGCACACACACTCACAGCACACACAACTCACAGCACACACACTCACAGCACACACTCTCACAGCACAACACACTCATAGGCACACACAACTCACAGCCACACACACTCACAGACACACACACTCACAGCAACAACAAACACTTCACAGCACACACACAGCAAACCAACACCACCCACACACCACCCACACACACACCACCCACCACACCACCCAACCCACACACACCACCCACCCACCCACACCACCCACCACCACCCACCCACATGTGTGTGTGTGGTGTATGTGTGGTTTGTGTGTGGTGTGTATATGTGCGTGGTGTGTGTGTGCTGGCGCGTTTATGTTGGCTAAGACCAGTGGGCAGTGGCGGCGGCGGCCGAGTCTGCGGCGGCGGCGGCAGCGTCGCGTGCGACCTCTTTCGGGAGCGGCGATGCGCGGCGCGGAACGCAGCTACCGACCGACCCACCCCTCCCCTCACCCTCCGTGCAGCCGCACGCGCAGCTGGTCGGCGCCTGAGCTCGCGCGCGGGTGATTTCCAGCGGCGCGTCCAGGTGCGCGCGCGAAGGCGGGTGGCGCAAACCGCGCGTCGCCTTGGAGCCCGCGCCTTCTCAGGGCCGGAGTGCGCATGCCTTGGTCACGGACCTTGCACGAGTCTTGATCTGCGACTATTCCTTTTCCCATGGGCTCTCAATGAACAAGTTCAGAGTATGGTATTTGGCTTTCCGAAGCTGCTAGAAAATGATTAGTTTACACAGATCAGTGGTTCTCAAAGATTCTCCAGTTTAAGAGTCTACCCCCACACTTGACTAAAGCTGCGATCCAGTCACTTGGGATTTTAGAGTATGGAGGGTGATCTTGCAGTATGCACCCCTTTAATAAATGTTTCTTTAATTAAATGTTGGCCTTTCTATTTTCGGTTTCTTTAACTATTAATCCATTCTCACTAATTGATAGAATCGACTAATAGTTAGATACATTGAAAATACAAACCCCGACATTTAATTTAACAAGCATTTATTAAACTGGAGCGTGATGTAAAGCCACCCTTCATAGTCTAAAGTCACCCCAAGTGACTGTGTGCCCCCACAATACAATTTACCTTCATCGCAGATTTTAAATACTATTATAATGCTAAAAGTGTGGCATTTTCAGTTTATTGAAAAATCACATTTAAATTTACATGATAAATAATTACAAGAACGTCGGAGAAACTCATATTTATGTGCATAAAACAAGCAACGTATTGGGACTGTTTATTGTTTATTATATTGACTATATTATATGACTGTTTATTATATGTAAAGTCTTTAAAATCTAATCACAATGTGATGCACTCTTGAGTGTTTAATTTCTCCCACAAATTTTCCCATGGAATTTATGTACCCCTTACACGCCTAAAATATACCCCTCGAGGTACATCGAGCACTGTTCGAGAACTGCTGATTCAGGTGGTTGTAAACAGTTCGTGAAATTGATCTTCTTCAGCACAATTACCAGATGTGACAACGTATGTAGTTGAGAACTGAAGCACTGAAGGCTGAAAGAGAGATCCTATATGACTTAATCATCATCTTCTAAACCTTATTCCAGTTAATATACTATCGTAGGCTTTCTCGGCCGGAGTCAATAGAAGATAGATATTCCGGGCTGGTAGGCCGTGGTCCAGTTGGCATTGTTGGGCCATAGTTGGGCCATAGTTGGGCCACCAACGGCCCAAAAATGCCAACTGGACCACGGCCTACCAGCCCGGAAAATCTATCTTCTTATTCCAGTTAGCTGGTGTTGGCTTTATTGGATCGCTTACTACGATCCACTATGATTTAACTGTGATTTTGTACAACGAGCTCCAGCCTAATGTCAACCCCCAACCTGGAGGACCAAAATGTTTGATTTTGACTCTGAGTTTTACCTGACAGCGCCGTTACGCCTGACAGCGTGACGTCAACCCCCAACCCTAAGGACCAAACTCGTGACTTCACGTAGTTAACGATGTCGGCTTAGCAACGCGGATTTTGTGGTTGAGACCTATTCAGTAGAACCATTCCAGCATTCGCCTAGATGACCGAGGGCAACCACGGAAATCCCCGGTCAGGATGTCCGGCGTGGGGATCGAATCCGAGCCTCCCGATAGCGAAGCAGCACGCTGTTCTGATCCACTTCGCTCGGAATCGTATATAACTTCCTATTTCAGTGAAATAGCTGTGTCGGAGCCGACAACCGCCTAGTTGAGAGTAGAGGTAGACTGATGTAAGCTGTATCGTCGCGTACGTAATCTATTCTGATCAGTCGGACGCCGCAGCAGACTCTTCAAGATCTAGCCATCGACCGTGCGCGTTCTTTGCCATTGCTGCTCTCATTCTCATTCTGAAGGACGAGCAGGAAACATGATCCCCCCTTCCTCACACAGCTTCTTCCCCTCTCGACGAGCATTTCTAAATGAAGTTTACGAGAGTTCATGAGTAAGGAACACAATTCATTGACAGAGACGGACTAACCCTGACCGGCTGATTTTTTTTTGTTTTTTTGGGGAGGGTGAGTGTTTTACATTTCAAGGCAAAATGCTTGCGTTTTTGCCTGCAAAGTGTTTCTTTCTAAAGAGATAGATTTTTAGTATGTTAATTCTAAACGATTATTATACACTCACGCAAGTGATCAAATGCAAATGTGCGATTAGCCGTACTGAAACTAGGACAGATTTAAATGTTTTTGAATCGCATTTTACGATGCTCCAAATAATATAACTAACTCATTGAGGTAAATATTGTGGAACTAACTTATGCAAAAAAAAAACTTGTTTTGAATTTGGTTGTTGGGCAGTTTACAAAGAAGAATAATTAACATTGTTGTAATTACAATCAAAGAAGAGAAAAAAAGTATAATGATATGTTGAGATTTAAATGTTACTTATATATTTTAAGACCGACAGTTTATTTATACCCTTCAAGGGAATGTGACGTACAAAATGCATCAGTTTTGTAAACTGCAAGACAAATAGAATGACGACCCGAGTATTGGGCCAATTATTCTTGTTTTTCGCAAAATAATAGTCCGTCATGTCAAAAAGAAAAAAATGTCAAATTTTTACTTAATTTATATCAATATATACGTATTTTGTTATCAAGTGGAAACAAATAATTTCCTTTCCTCATGTATTCTAAAGCTAATGCATTTCATATCAAATGTTACTCAAACGTAAGATACTTATCTAATAATCAGTTGTAGAAAATGTTTGGATTACTATTCCGTCAGTCTAACAACTCACTACAATTCATACATCCTTTTTATTTTCGACTGAATTTAATGTTATTAAGTTTAAATTAGGTTAATTGTAGTATACTTTATCGAAGTTTAATCTAACGTTTATTCATTAAAAACTGTGAACATACTAAAACTATATTTTTACAAGCAAGTTTAAAACTATTTAAAACACATTCCTTAGTATAAGTGCTACTAAGGGATAGTCTAATAAAATTGAGAATTCAGAACAAACCTTGACCACCTTGATAGCAACTATCGATACTTGAAACTGGCCGTCGTTATAATGTGGTAATGAAAGTAAATTGGAGCTGTACTCTAGTCAGTCTCAATTTCATATTGTGAAATTCAATATACGAAGAAGTGAAAGTTATGTACAGGGTCAATGTGTTTTTCTACAAATTCTGTAGAATTAATTCCATTATTGAATACCTGCCGTAGCTTATGTAAATGTGTACAATTGATATTTTTAATATTGTAAAATACAACATACGAGTACTACATCTTTCGGTTATGTAAATATCCAGTTTACTGGCTATATGTGCATGATGCTCAAAAGTTTCGGTTGTGAAATGAAGATAAATAAAGAAAAATATTCAAAGGTATTTTATAAATAACATTCCCCCAATACTTACTGTTATTCTGGATCCTATCACGAAGGCAGTAACTAAAATGAAACGTAGTTTTTGGTTTTCGATTTAAAAAATAAACTTTCCGTTAATTCAGAAATAGATTTATTTAAAATGTTTTATGGTTGCATACCTACTGGAAATGGGATTAGAAAATTAACACTTTTCATCACAACCACGTGACTATAAGCGTTCAGTCGGCTTAATTTATATCTGCTTTCATTTTAAATACAGATATTGTGTTGTATCCTATCTTAATAACAAAATTAACGAAAAATAATTTGGTTGCTTGAGAATTTCTCTCATTTTATCAGTTCTTGAAATCAGTTATCAGTTATTTTATCTTGTGACGCAACCCACTCTATCAAAACACCAGCTTATGGTCTAGTTTGAATCTGATGTGCCGAGAAACCAATTTGACATTTTTACAGAAATTTCCCATCATAATAGCGCCCATTACACAATATCCATACCGACCGACCGACCGGGAGACGTGGCTCAGGGCATGAAATAATGCCACTGCAGTACCTCTGACTGGGAAGTCCTAGGTTTGAGCACCGACTATGGCAGGATTTTCGACACCATCTAGATAGCTTAGTCGAGTTAAGTTCCTGGAGCAGAATTCTAGCGGCCGACCGCTCTGTTCTGTAGTTTTCCGTGGTTGCTCCGAACAACATTAGGCGAATGCCAGAGCAGTACCTTAACAAATGTCACGACCCGTGCGCGTTCTTTCCTTCATCCTCATTGGCCTATCCTCTTCCCTTAATTACACACATTTACACTGACATTCACTACACTACCACACATGCCAGGAGACCCGTCAGGAGCTTAGAGCTTGTCCCGGCTGGGGCGGTCCCCTGCTGGAGGGGGATACCTGGTTGGGGAAAACCCCGCTAGTCGACGGTAGGTCGGCGCCGGATTTTGCCTCACAGTGAGGGAAAGATAACCGCCACCTCCAGGGCAAAAACATGCATTACACTTACGGGGCTAATGACCCTGGTAGTTGACGTGCCCAGAATCACTAAACAATCAATCAAACAAAGAAAATAGAAAACTTACGAGAAAGTCTGTGCCATTCCGTAGCACTACTATTTTCATACTTGTAATGGACATTGTTGAATGTGAAACAGCATGTGCTATCACATAATTGTTTAACTAGGCAAAATATAAACAATACACATGCCGTGAGACCGGTCGAGAGCTTGTCCCGGCTGGGCGGGCGAGGGGGTGCCACGCTGATGGGAGATTTCTAGTTGGAGAAAACCCCGCTAGTCGATGGTCAGACGGCACCAGATCTCACTATCCAGCGGGGGAAAATCGACGCCATTTCCCGAGGAAATAACATGTACTACACTTACGAGAATAACGGCCTTAGCCGTTTACGCGCTCGGATTCACAAATCAATCTAACAAAAAAAAATCTTACGGTCTTCCGGCGAGATTTTAACGCTCCCCTCTTCGTCACAGGTGCTCCCTGGCGGTCGCAGCGGGTGGGAGCGGCCGTGACCACTGTGATCTCACCACTTATCACCGCGCGAACAAATCACCTCACCGAGGGAAAAAACGCCGTCGTGCCAAGGGGCGATTGTTCATGCCGCTCTTACAAGCACAGGGTGATATACGACCAGAACACCACACCGCTTGCGTGATATTTGAGCACGGCTCTCCATACGATACATGTGTAATGTCTTGTGTATATCGCAGTTAAGTCGGATATATTGCTCCATGTGTACAGTGTTGATTAAGTTCTCGGTTCCCACGTGCTTCAGCGCGAAAGGTCAAGAACGGTGCTGTTGTTGTCGGTAAGTCTCGGAGGTTCACGAAATTTTCAATGACGAATGCTAACTAATGGTTTCGGTGTGGTTGGGGTTTCCTCGGTTTATTTTAGTGCTGTACTGTGAACGAGAATTTCCAACTTGAGGAACGATACTGAAGTCAAAGGAAGATGAGTCAGAAAAAAGTTTTGAATTTGACGTGATTCATAAATTTAAACAATACTTAAATAAATTCACAAATATCAACAAGTTACGAACGTGAATAAAAATAATTTATGATGTTGTATTTTAAATTAATTAATATAATAGTTTACATAAAACACAGTTGGCACATGTCATGGATTTTCTCAAATTATGGATTAAAAAGACATAGAGCTTACCACCTACGTGTCAACAACAAGCTCTAATTGTAATCATTTGAATACATCACCTGTAATTGAAGTAATAATATTTTCCAAAGCAGATGGGACGGAAAGATGTTTTATGTATTTCGAGCTCCCTTAATAAGAAAAGCGGCAACAGACAAACATCCTTACTCTGAATGACATTTAGTACTCTCTCTTTACCCAGTATCACAGGATTCCCATCCCCTTTGAAGCGGGGCATTATGAGACACAGGAAAATGTTGCTTTTTCCCATAGTACTCACAAAATTCTCTACTACTTTCTATACCACCTAAAACTTAGAACGGCGCTGGTATCGCGTAGCTACAGCGGTTTCAAATTTCTTCTATTTTGTACTAAAACACTGATGCCAGACAAGATTGCAATTTTCAATGAAATGTTTAATGGTTTCGGTGAGGTTGGGGTTTCCTCGGTTTATTTTAGTGCCGTAGTGTCAACGAGAATTTCCGAGATGAGAAGAGGCACTGAAAATACACTTTTGTACTCTAATAGTTTGTACTATTGTGTGAAATAAATATGAGTTTACATTCACAGCGATTGCTTTAAAATAGACTTTTATAGGAATTCGGAAAGTTTATATTTTTTCTTCCATAAATAATATTTTGCCTTTGAAATCTAAAAACATCATGATCATTATTATACGAAATAGAGTACAACGACATGTCATTTTAACCTAGCTCTATTTGCTGGAATGATGAAGTCAATGCTGGAATCAAAATGGAATCAAATCTAGAGTTTCGTAATTAAGGAAATAACGTCGCGTCCAAATGATCCATCTGCCATCAAGGTCAGGGGAGAAAGAAAGGCAAGGTCACCCGCGTTTTGTGAGACTGTTCCGTTGTTTACTTCAAACCCACGAAACTGCATGATTACATACTGCAAACAGCAAAGCAGAATTTCCGAACGCAATAGAGGCACCTAACCGTGGCAGCAGTACTCCAATGTTACAATTACTGTGCATTACAGTTAGAAATTCAACTCCTATTCCATGTCGGACTGTTTTTCTCGCGAGTCATAAAGCGTCTGGTATAATTACGAGAAAGGCTTCATTCATCCTGCGGCGTGCCGGACCTCGCGGGCAAGGCCGCGTCGCTTTGGATCCGGCAAATTACGGCGGCGCGGGAGGGGAATGGGGAATGTCACGAAAAGCAGAGGACGGAGGAGAAATGGCGCGCACTTGGGAGTGAAGTGCGCGGAAGGAGAATAATAATAACAAAAATACCAGTAATAATAATAGTAATAATATTATTAATAATATTAATAATAATATTAATAATAATAGTAATAATAATAATTATTTACATCTGGTTAGCCGAGATCGCTAAGGCCGTAATGGCGTAGCGATCTCGGACGGAAGGATTGCGGGTTCGAGTAACGCCTCGGGCATTGGTGTGTTTGTGTATGCCTATAGGCTTTTGTCGTCCATTTACCCTTCATTATCAGCATTCCATTTCTCATCCCCAAGGACCCCTCAGCAACCCTGAGGAATAAAAATTATGTACAGCACAGAATGCGGATCCCCTCAAAGAAATAACATACACTTGTCACGAGATAAATGCATTTTAGCCTCGATAAGTGCAGGTATATCGCGTAGTCCTCGATGGCCAATCCGCGGCCAAAAATTAATAAATATAATAATAATAATAATGATAATTATTAATAATAACTATAATAATATCAAAACAATAATGGTTCGTAGTTTTAGGATTTGTTGAGCAAACTTTGTGTAAATACTTGCCTAAACACGCAGGTCGTTCAAAAGACCGGGAAATGTAAGACATTGCTTCCTCTAACAAACGTGCCAAGGACTGTGCGAGATCTTCCTTCCTCTTTCCTGTTCTATCAACACCCTTTACTTACACACACTTACATGCATTACACCATCACGCAAGTCAGGAGACCAGTCGGAAGCTTAGGGCTTGTTCCGTCTGAGATACACAAGGAGACAGCTTATGTGTGTTGTTTATAGTTCTGCCTGCATTCAGACACCCCAATCTGCTTTCAGCGCCGCTCTAACTGTATTATTGCGACCAAGTATACATTGGGTCAGCTTTCCTGAACACAAACAAATACACGGAAGGTTATTGGAAGGAATAAAAATTTGCCTACCACAACTCTGTAATTTACCTTCATCGACCATGACTAACGAGAGTGAGGTAAAACGAGAACCTGCGAAAAAACCTACTGAGAACTTGCTGTGTCCATCAATCAGATTCCACATGGACTGCTGGGGAATAAAATATGAGACCTCACACCTGAAAAGGTGTGTCTGGTCATCAACTGTCACGGCAGTGTCTCTGACCTGGAGGTCCTCGGGTGCCATTCCCAAAGGTGGCAGGATTTTCAACACTAGTCAAATAGGTAGGTCTAGTGCTGTCTCTGCCTAGGGGAGAATATTCGAGCGGCCGGCTGCTCTCATCGGTAGTTTTCTGTGTTTCTTCGATTAGGACCAGGGGAATCCCATAGCAGTATTCTGCCAAACGGGCCTCGGACCACGTGAGAACTTTCCATCCCATTCCTTCTTCTATTCCACTCCTTACACACTCACATTTACACGCACTGCATTACCACACACGGCGGAAGACCGGTCAGCAGCTGATAGCGTGTCCCTGCAGGGGCGTTGCCCCGCTGCTGGAAGATAACTCGATAGGGAACACCCTGCTAGCCGCCGGTAGATCGGCGCCGGATATCGCCATCCAGTGGGGTAACATAATCCAGATAAAAAAATATTACACTTAAGGTGGGGTACTATTACTCTTAGCAGATCAATCGTCCGGCATCACTAGTAATCAATCAATCAATCAATCGAAGGACTAAAAGTGGAAGCTGTATGCGCTCTCTACTTGGCCACGAGCCGCTCCCCAAAGAATGGCCTTCCTCTTTCTTTCCTGTTCCCCGGACAGATCGCGTTGTTCTCTCGTCTTCCGCTCCTCCTCGCATTGTTCGGCTTGTTGAGAGGCGGCGTCCGTGGGCAGGTGCGTGGCGCGCGCGGTGAGTCAGTGGGCGGGCGCGGGCGCGAGTGGCCGTGTTTGCGCGCGGCGCCGCTCATTGACGCGCGCGGCGGCGAAAGCGTCGCTGCCGCTTTCGGGGGCACTGGTTTCTCCGTCCGCGCGAGGGCCCTCGCGCCAACCGGAAGCGGAGCCGCAGCCTTGGGCGCAGGCGGCCGCCCACCGGCCACCCCGCTGCCCCGCCCACTAGCCCGCCGGCCGATCCGCTCAAGTCGTCGCCTGACTTCGCGATCGACGCTCCGCGAAGCGCCGCGTCCAACGGCCCGCCCAGCTCTCCTCTCTATTCTTTACTCAACTCGCCACCCAACTCGCCACCCAACTCGCCACCCAACTCGCCACCCAACTCATCGCTCACCTCTCCGCTCACCCGGGCAGAGTCGGGCAGAGGTCGGGGAGAGAGTCGGGCAGCAGAGTCGGCAGAGCGGGCAGAGAGTGGGCAGAGAGTCGTGCACAGAGTCGGCACAGAGCGGCAAGAGTCGGGCCAAAGTCGGCAAGATCGGCAGGAGAGTCGGGCTAGAGGAGTCGCCGTCAGAGATCGCTTTTGCATTATAGTCGTTGGCAGAGTAGATCCGCTGATAAGTACGCAGAAGATCGATGTCTAGTATTAGTTTCTCAGATGTGCTTGTTCGAACAGTGAAATTCGTGTGCAGATCGTTGGTCATGAATGCCCAGCATGAGGTATGTGGTCTGGCGTCTAGATCCGAGCCAGAGAGTTCTATATTTTGCCAAAAGTCGGGCAGAGAGGTCGGGCATAGAAGTCGCAGAGAGGTCGTTGCAGATGAAGATCGATCAGGCAGTTAGATAGAGCCAGTCCTTTAAGTGTTTGAGAATTTGTTTAGCGGATTGCGAGTAGATTTTTGAATATCCGGAGAATAAATTATACGGAAGATTAGAAGCTAATAGATAGGAGTTTAGTAGCGGATGTATAGCCTAATGAATCGGATAGTATATAAGCGGTATAACAGTTAGTAGCGGATGATGTTGAGAGTAAGATAAGAGATTAGTAGATGGAGAAGGTTAGACTGGAGATGATGTGACTAAAGATGTATGTGTTTGGGTGCGACATTCATAATGGTGCCGTAATGGGCATGATATTTAAAGATTTAGACGTTAGATGTACGAGACATGCGTTCGTAATCCTTTGGTGCGCGTTTTTGCACTGTTCCAATGCCGTCTTCTGTCTGGTGGATGTGTCTGTCTTCATGCTTATCGTTGGATCAGTGTCTACGACGATCGTATTATTGTGCAACGAATCTGTCTCTGTCTCGGGCCCGTTGGCATTTGTTTTATAATTATCTGGTTCTGCAGCTGGTTAATTCTGTTTTGCAGTTAGAAATGAGAAGGAGGTGAGTTTCGACTTGATTTATTGTGCCTGTCATCACTTTTTGTGGTCGCCCCTAGCACGTTCTCCATACTATGATCGACGCCAAGCTTTCTCTTAGTGTTTCTGCCGATTTTGCCCACATCTAGCGCTTTGGCGTCTTGTAACCAGGAAGTATGCCTTATATATTGTTCTCGCTCCTGAAACATCTTGGGGCTAACGCGACGCTTTTTCGCTAGCGCCGCGCGCGTCAGATGAGCGCGCCGCGCTCAAACACCCACTCGCGCCCCGCGCCCGCCCACGACTCACCGCAGCGCGCCACGCACTGCCCACGGACCGCCCGCCTTCAACAGGTCCGACCAATCGAGGATAGCGAAGACGAGAGACACGCGATCTGCCCGGGGAACAGAAGAATGAGGAGCCTTCTTTGGAGAGCGCTTCGCGTAAGTGAGAGGCATACAGCCTCCACTTTAGTCCTTCGATTGTGATTGATTTTTGATTATTCTTTTTTTTCCAATTCATTCATTCATTCATTATCCATTGATGATATAGTGATCGGCGATTCAACTGCTAAGAGTAATAGTGCCTCGACTGTGAAGAGGAATATTTTGATCCGGATGTGACCCTACTGGATGGCAAATCCGGCGCCGACCTACTGGCGGCTAGCAGAGTTCCCTTATTCCAGTATCTCCACCAACCCCTCAGGACACCTATCAGCTCTGACGGTCTTCCGCCATGTAGTAATTAGTGCATTTAATTTAGTGTGTAAGGGTGGAATAGAAGAAGAATGGGATGAAAGTTTCTCACGTGGTCCGAGGCCCGTGTTGGCCGAGTTTACGAGTGTACTGCATATGGAAATTCGCTCTTCCCTGAATTAGTTCGAAGAACTTAGCTGAAAGAAACTAATTCCATCAGAAGCACAGTCGAAGCCGCTCAATATATTCTCCCCGAACAATATGAGCACCTAATTCTACCTACCTCATTTTTACTTAGGGTTATGTTGAAAAATCCTTGCCACCTGTGTTTGGGAATAGCACCCGAGGGACCTCCAGGTCAGAGGCACCCTGTACAGTTGATGACCAGATTCTATCATCTTTTCAAGAGCTTGGAGCTGAGGTCTCAGTACTTATTTTATTTATATCCCCACAGTCCATTGGAAATGGCTGATTTTATGATCACAGCATTTTTTCTCAGTACTGTTTTTCTGCAGGTCTATCCCGTGTTTACCTCACTCTCTTATTCATGTGTCGATGAAGGATAAATTTACCACAGCAGTTATATTTTTTTGATTAGGCAAATAGTTCTCCCATAACCTTCCGTGTGCTATTTGTTTGGGTATTCTTATGGAAATGCTTGAGCTCCGAAGTAAATCATTTTGGTGGCGCGAATTAATGACATATGAATCGCTGCTGTCTAAAGTCAGTATGTTGGATCTGAAATGCATGATTCAAAGAATATATGACTATAGCACAACATTAATTCTGTTCCTCGTTTATCTTCAGACTTAAGCATAAGCCTCTTATAGCTTGCCCGACTTGTCTCCTAGTACTGCGTGAATGATGGTGTAATGGCATTTATATGATTGATTGTGAAGTAAATTGTTTGGTGATTAGAACAGTTAAAAAGATAAGGGAAATTCTCGCCACAGTTGGCGGCGTTTTTTCGTGTAGATGCACTGCTTGTAATAGACAAAAGATGTCAATGTCTATGACATTTCCTTCGTCTTTGTTGTATAGCGACCTGCTGATGTTAGCAAATAATTTACCTATCTAAGAGTTTGCGTCACACAATCCTTAACTGACGATACTCATTATTGTTAATTACTATATCTTATTATTTGTTGACTGTTATTAATATATATCATGTATTTATTATTCCTATGTGTATTTATCAATGTCTTGGCGCGCGTTATGCTTTACCCATCGAGATCTCTTAGCGCTTATGGATGTACCTTCGTGCCATCTTATGCAGGCTAAAATGCATGTATTATCTTCGTTAGACATAGTGTTTATTGTTATTTCTTTTGATGGATCCCACACACACACTTTTGGTTTAGATCTCTCAGGGTTTGTCTGACGGTCCTTTGGATGAAGAAAGTAATGACTAAAGAAGAGGTAATCTATAATTATGTCGACTAAAAATCCTTATAGAGCATTAGCATCAAACCCACACCCTAATGCCCCGATCGTTTACTGCAACCCGCATAGATACCTACTTTACACTACCTAAATTCACACGCCGATTACAATGCCGCTTACATATCTCGCTAATCCAGATGTAAAATATTATTATTATTACTATTTATAAATATTATATAATATTATTAATAACTTATTGTTGCCATTGTACTGTATTATAAATATTACTGGCTAGTTTCTTGTGCTGTTGTTTTACTTATAAATTTCTCTTCCCGCACTTCAACCCGGACTCCCAAGTGTCAGCTTTCTCTGCATTATCTTCATTGCATCTCTCTGTCTTTCTGATATAGCATTCTCCCTTATCATACCCCCTACCTGCGCCGTCCTCCGTATTATTCTGCGATAACCTTAAAAGTCGACACATTGGCCTCTTGTCTCCACTGAGGATCCGGCCTACACGATTCCTGCAACAGTTCGTTATATGAACTTCTGTAAGTCTTAATTGATGAACTATAGCGCTTAAATCTTTCTTAATTTGTTTCAAAGCCGACGACTTCTTGTATGTACTCACGGTAGCAAAAGTAACAGTCCGTATCATGGAATAGGATGTGAATGATTCAAATGAATAGCCTACCAGGGAATTGTTGAAGTCTATTGATTAAAGATGCTGCCGTACTTTTTAGTGTGTCTTCATTGCTCTTCGAGAAAATCCTTTCCTTGAATTCGTTTTTGAGGTGCAGTTATGATACAATCGATGCCAGTGTTTTTACGTGGGTTTGAAATGATAAAAGATATAAAGGAACAGTCCTCACAATAACTTCGGATGTGACCTTTCACTTTTTGACTTTTCTCCTACGTGTAACCTGATATGGTGCAGATTTGATCATATATTGAGACCACCGACGATGATTTTCTCTTAATTAATCAGTAAGCTCTAATTATTCGCATATATTATTCCATATATCGATTGACTGTCGATACATTCCTATGTTCAAATAGATGCGTAGGTTAAAAATGACATGCGTTCTGTACTCTATTCGTATTAATTAATGATCATGATTGTTTTAATTTCAAAGCAATTTATAGAATAATATATAATAAT
>BOPP01000015.1:4508339-4520970 GCA_017312745.1 Gryllus bimaculatus | reverse complement strand
ATCAAATTCAGTGTTGGAATGTATGTATGACTAGAGTTAAAATTGTTTTAGAAGTCATTTGTGAGGTAATAATTCATGTTGCTGGACGTTGACAAGAGTTATTACGCTGTGTTTTCACGTGAACTGATTTTGAGGTTTAGAAAATGAACTGGTACTCTGCCAAATCGTTGATTGTCGCCTGTTTAGGCTAAAAATTAAGATGAAGACAATTTCCGAACTGGTAGGAGTGGATGTCTAACGTGCCTTTCAGAATAATGCAAAATGACACGCATGTCTCTTAGGTGTTTGCTTGTAAATTCCTTCTCTCATTTATAATAATTTTCTCCGTTAGCAGTACATGTCTAACACGCCTTTCAGAATAATGCAAAATGACACTTACGCGTGTCTCTTACGTGCTTGCATTTAAATTCCTTCTCTCATTTATAATAATTTTCTCCGTTTTCTTGTCCGTTACCGTTTGCAATTTTTCTCCATCACCTGCCAAGTCCATGTCATATTTCGCTATTTATTCTGGTTTTTACCTGACTTAAGCACGTGAACTAGTATTAAATCCATTTCATTACTGTCGTCGAAGGCATTTCCTAAAATCCTGTTTTGGCGTGAAAGACTTGGAAAGTCAGAATGTACTCAGGTTTTCGTGATTTTCTTTTGAGGTTTTGAGGTATCTTCTTTTGAGGTATTTTGTTTAATTCATGTAGTAAAATGAAAGAAATCTCTGAATCATTGTTTGTATATATTAGTTTTCAAAATTGATCGCCATCAAGTAATACGAGGATTCTGTTATCCGAACTCCCAAATAACACCAATTCAAGAACTCTCAGTGTACAGTACATACGCTTGAGAGCTTAGCATATACTTGAGAGCTTTGATTGTGTAATTATTTTCTGAGGTATATAATTTCTTTTCTCCCATTTATCTTTCCTCATTCACTCATCCTACAGGATACAATTATCTTATACATTCTTTACACTTCCTTGTCTTCCACTTGCCCATAGCATTACATCACCGAATCATTCTGTAGAAAACGTCTTGTAAACGGACACCCATCAGTCTCGTAACTCAACTTGGGTCGCGCAGAACTCGACTCCGAGTAGCACAAACGAGTAGCTGCGCGGCGCAGAGCGGCACGGCGCGCAGTCCAGCTGCCTGTGCCGCGGCGCCTTTCACTCGACCCCTGACCCCGCGCGGCCCCCGTGCCGCCCGACCCCCGCGCCCCGCGGGCGGGTTATTCAATCAGCATCCGGAAAATGAGCGGATTTGAAGGCCAAAGGTGTTGTTCTTCAATTACGTGGTACGAGGGGGCGCTCTCGCCGCCGTGTAATAGAGGGTAGCGTCCGCTCGGCGCGGACGGGCCGACTACCGGTTGGGTCTCACGTGGGCGGAGCGGCCGCGCAGCTCCTGCCACAGGAGAATTCGGCCGACGATTTCTTAATTAGCCCAGTGCGTTAAGCAAGAAAAGATGATGTTTTCATCTGGTAGAATTGGACATAATTTACGTAAAATATATTGTTTTAAAAGTAAATTAAATGTATGAGTGAATGAAGGAGAGAGCGAGCGATTGAATGGATGAGTGAATGAATGAGTGAGTGAGCGATTGATGGATGGGTGAATGAATGAATGAGTGAGCGATTGAATGGATGAGTGAATAAATGAGTGGGCGAACGATTCAATGGAGTAATCAGTGAATGAGTAAGCGAGCGATTGAATGAGTGAATGCATGAACGAGTGAGTGAGTGAATGTTGATTGTAGACGCATCAAATACTAACAACTCATTAGTCTTGTAAGTGTGCTCTATGTTTTATCCCATGAAGTGGCTAAGTTCTTTCCCTTCTGGAATGTGAGATTGGCGCTGACCTCGTCAGCTTGCGAATCCCCTCTTCTTGAAGAGGGAATTACCGGAAGGTAACTTCCATTAGCAAAGTATCGCCCAGCCGAGACAAACCTTAAGCTCCCGATTGGTTTCCTGATCTCTGTGGTAATGAAAATGTAAGTGTGTGTAAGTAAGGGGTGAAGATGTCAAGGAAGAGAAAGGAAAGACATGAAGAGATGGCTCAGGGCATCAACTGATGTCACTGCCGTGCGTCTGATTGGGATGTTCTAGTTTCGAGTCCCGATGATGGCACGATTATCGACAGTTGATAGATAGCTATGTCGAGTTCTGTCGCTGGCTGGAGGAGACTTCTATAGGCCGGCTGCTTGATCTGCACTTTTCCGTGGTTTCTCCGATCATCACCAGGCGAATGCCGACGTAGTACCCTACCAAACGGGAAACGCGGAACGCGCGCGATGTTCCCTTCCCATTCCTTGTCCTATCCTAATTACACACAATTCTATGCACTGTACTACCACACATGCCGGGAGACCGGTCGGCAGCTTAGAGCTTGTCGCGACTAGGGCAGTGCCCCGCTGGTGGGGGATACCTGTTGGTGGGATAATCAACCAACGGTGAGTCGGGGACAAATCTCACCATCCAGCAGAAGAAAGATCACTGCCACCTTCCACCATAAAACATGTACTAATCGTACAGGAATAATGACCGTAGCACCGGGATTCAACCAGCAAAAACCAAAAAAGGAAAGATCGCGCGCCGTCCGGCATTTGAAAGAGAATAAACCAACGCATGGTTTTGTTTAGTCGTAAGTCCAATTTAAGCATAATTCCCTCTATTCTGTGATCTGATATCGCATACTCGCAGTGCTGCTGAATTCTTGGTATTATTGGACTGCGGAATCAGCTAATCTATTAATATCGTCCACTCCAAACATAGTAAACTTCTGGGGACTACATTTTTTGGTTCACTATATCAGAGGCTATCAAAATTAAACAGAATTTCTCCATAACGATTGATTTTATTAATACATAGAGGTATAGCAAAATTAATTAATAGCACGACCTGAAAATTTCAACATATTTATTTGCATTTAAAAAATCAATTTCTTTTCAATTGTTTGCTTCGTACTTTTTCATTAGTAATTTCTCTGGATCTTTCTCTACAGTTCGTGCTCTCTCCAAAATTGATTCTATGTTGTTCTCTGTGTCTAAGAATCTGAATGAAGTCTGGTCACCATTTAATGCCTCTTGCACTGTTGGAATAACTTTCCATCTCTGAAGGCCTTTTACTCGCCAAATAAAATACAAGATTCTTTCGGTAGCGGGATGGCGCAAGCGGCTAATGAAACTGATAGCTTTTTCGCGCAGCACAGCGGATATCGCCAGACTGTGGCAGTCGCGTGCTTCCTATCGCCTACGTAGAACTCAACGCGCTTTGACCCGCGCAATATCACGTAACACCAAGATTGATACTGAAGTAAGCAATCGCGCGGCGTCGCCGCTAACGCAGGACAGGAACTTCGTTTCCGCAGTGAAACTGAGTCGCATAAGGTCATCAGCATGGTGCTCATTCCCGGTCCCCTACCTTTACCCCAAGGAACACTATTTTTATTATGGCCTTTGACCGACATATTTTCAAGCTGCATTGTGTTGGAATTTGTGGCACTGAGACGAGATACTATTTTCCATGAGGAGAATTGATTTCCAGGACGTTGTATTTCCTACTTCCACTATAGCCGAGGTTCAGGTTCACTATTACCTAGTCTTATTATACTTATTTGTAATGTAAGTGAAACGGCACCAGTGACTTAAATTCACTATAACCGAGTAATTCTCTATATCCGAGTTTACTATAACCGGAGTGGACTATATTTTGCTTCAGAATGGAGATGGAAGGATTGCATGCCGTCTGGCCAGTAGTTTGGCTCGTGGCTAGCTCTTGGTCAGTGTGCTTGCTTTCCACTACGCGGCCCAGGATTCAATTCCCGGTCGAGTCAAGACTATAGTGTCTGTTTTCCTTGCCGCCTTACGGCTTCCCCTTGCCGTTTCTTGCCGGCTACGTCCCAGTACATGTTGCTGTGTGACGATGAGAAAATTCACTTCTCAGGTTAAGGAGACCGGAATACGGCGTGGGGATGTCTTCGTGCTAACTACACGAACTCAGCAACCCATGGTTGCGAGGCCGGGACGCTGCTAGTAGGCCTGTATGTCTACATGCTAACCACCCCCTTAACCCATGGCTGCGAGGCAGGGCCGTCGCCGGTAGGCCTGTGCCCGTTCACGGGCTCTCGCGCCAAGTACGTACATACAGAACATACATGCTGGCCAGTAGTTTAAGAAACTGCTTGGGATTCCGCCTAGTATTCATCGGAGAAATCCTCGGAAATAATAGAGACAATGGATAAGAGCACCCATTGCTCATGCAGGCATTGGACGATCTCGACACTTCTCTTCAGCTATTGTCGAGATTCAAAATCCCGACTCCCCACCAAAGCTTCTGTTGCTGACAATGAAGGAAGTACAGTATTGCTTACGATGGTGAATTTTCCCTGACTTTTTAAAGTTCGATCTAAACATTTTTTGAGACAATTAGTTTTTCCATGTTTTCAAAAATATTTCAATTTTGTATTTCGTATCGAATGCATTCTTGATCAAAGATAAAATGATGTATGAATTATTTTGTGTTAAATAACCATTCTTCAATTTAATTGTAAATGCAAAGAACCGTGAGGAAGATGATTAGGCAGGAATAATTATTCACAAAATATAGTATTTTCATAATGTTTCTTCTTGCCTGGGTAGCCTCCAAGACAGATCTGGTTCTGTTGAAGTCTGACTCCAACTTTTATCTCCAGTGGAATCCGATAGAAAAAGTGAAACTTTGGGGAAACTATATTTCTCGCGCTTCCTGTTTATAGCAATCAAATATTTGACGTTTCACTTTAGTGCCCGATTAACTTGTTAATGCTTTGGCTAATAGGAATGACGGGTGTCATTAATTAAGAACGGATTGATTGCAAAATAGGAAAGATTTTTGAAATCAGGTTAATCTGGGAAATAAACTTATATATTCACTTTAAACAGGCGAAAATTTGCCAATCCCTCTTTTGTAAACAAATATGGGAAACAATGAAGGATGAGACCATAAGTAATATTCAATACATACACATTAAAATAACACTACTGCAGAAAAGCCTACAGTAGCACCAATGATTCGGACAAATGAAGGAATAAGATATGGAAAAAGTTGTATGTTCCTATGGCGGTAGATCTGTTCTAGAAAAGAAATATATCTACGAAAATTCAACGAAGCCTAAGAACTAAAGTACCTTTCAATGTGCAAATTGTGATATACTAAATTCCGACATAGGGTGTTGTCATTTCTTAGTGTTCTTGTACGTTTAATTACAGCAAAATATCAAAGATCATCTTCTCACGTCTTAAATTGTTATCATCTTGCACATTCCTTGGAATAGCTGTACGTGCTCCCTGTAGAAATAAATAATTCCAGACAATTTTTTACCGCCAATTTTCCTATCAAGATGCCATGGCATAAAACCTGCAAGTCAATAGCAGTTCACAATGCCAGTATATTAGGGCACTTGCTGGCCATGGCCTTTGGAACGTCGCTAATAGACATCTGTACGGAGTAACGGAGCACCCGAAGTACGCCAACGCGTTACACAAAGGGGAAAGAGGAAATGCATTTGCATATTCATACATTTGGTTCCTAGATATTGAATTAAAACGCTGTGCATAAACGAAAAGTGGGGTCTATAAGTGTCTATTTTGATCTGTATTTGTAGAAATATGAATATCAATAAGTATGGTTTAATATAATTAAATTAATTGTTTGGAAATATAAATGATATTAAGCGAGTGGGTTCCTCTAGATTAATCATAAAAGCAAATGAGTAGAGCATTCACATTCAACATTACATAATTTTGTTTAATAATACCGTATATTATTTTGCATTAAATACAAAGAACGCAACTAAGGAATATCGAAAAGTCATTCTTGACAGTCGGAATTCGTTAAGGATTTAACAGTCCGCAATCAATTAAGATGGAGTTACCCTATTCGTAAACTAATAGTGCTAAAACAGCACATTCTTTCTCACATTATTTTTAACTTTTGAGATTTTTTAAAATTCAGATAGTTCATGGAAAATGAGAACTGCATCCATTTTTCAGCGCACTCCACCCTATCCGAAAACAAAATATGAAGAAAAAAATGTGTGAATATCTTTTTTTTTACATTGCTTTTACGCACACAAAATTATTCGAAAACTATTCATATTTTGAAACAATAGTAAACGTCTTCATTTAAAGATCTAAATTTGAAAAACATATTTCACTTAAAAAATCTCTACTTTCAATATTGTTCACGAAAACCCGGAAAAAATTTTGATTTTTACCATTTTCGAAAATTTAGAAAGTTCAACAGAATCGTAAGAGAACATGCTGCTTCATTCAACTGTTTTAATTTTTCCCTCGTAACCAGGGTCCTCTCGATCCAGGCAAGTTATGCAGTGTACATCGAGCTCCGTATCGGAGGAAATACGAGGCAATTAGAAATTTGCAGGCAAACGTTTTAAAGTGTTAAAACTTTCTAAACTGCAAAGAGCTCAGTATAAATGCGATCTGCATCATTTTATACTAAATTTACTTTCAGAACAGAAAAAATTGGAACTATATCTGATTTTTAAAAAAAATTCTTTATTTCAACTGATGTTGTTTAAAGACAGACAGGCAGATGAGTAGATAGATGTGTCGAGAAACATAAATGCTTTATCCGTATCAAGGACAACGAAAACCTGTCTGTTTGTTCATATCTCGACAATGATGTTTTGCAGAATTACATTACTTACTCTGCACTACGTATTGAATAATATGCAATCAGTACAATAAATGTACCACATTTAATTATTTTCGTCATTGAAAATATATTTTATAAAGTGTCAATAAGAGTATTAATTGATCCGCTTGATTGGCATTCTAGTGAACTGTTGACCCTAGTCCCATTCATTTGCTTTTGTGAATGACACCGCCCGTGGGGGCCGCATTGCGTGTCTGCGTTACGCAGGAGTGTCGCGGGTGTGGGGGTGGGGTGGGGCGCTGCCCACGTGCGTGCGCAGGCGAGGGCGGCGGCGGCGGCGCTGGTGCTGACGGCGGCCGACAGAGGGCGCGCGTCGCGGCGCGGGGCGCTCGGCCTTAAACCTGGTTGGACGGCGGCGGCGGCGCAACACTTTCAGTTCCTCCTCCTTGGCCGGCGCGCTCTCCTCCCCACCTCCAACCCCGCCGCCGCCGCCGCCCGCCCGCCCGCCCCCCGCCCCGCACGCTCGCGGTGAGGAAAGCGCCTACCGCACCGCCGCCGCCGCCGCCGCCGCCGCCGCGTCGCGCTCCGCAGGTCCCGCGGCGAGCTGCCTGTTCATTTCTCCGCCGCCAGCTTCAGTCTGTGGCCGGGTTGCGTGCGGTAGGACGCGGCCGAGTCTCGACTTCAGGAAGGCTCCTACGGTCGCAGCAGCCGGCTACACCACCAACAGCTCCCTGCTCCCCCGCGCGTCTGTGGCGCGCCCCGCGGCGCCCGCCCACGCCCTCTCCCTCTGAGTGCCTCCCTTGTCGACGGTGCACGCTGCTGCCGTTTGCGGTCGTTCATGCGCGCTGACAGCCCCAGGCTTCTTGCTTCCGTCAAGATCGCGTGCTCAGTGGATATTATCTTCGGCGTGCTGGCGCCCTGGCGATTCTCATCGGTGAGTACCTCGTGCCGCGCTCTCCACGGCGCGTCAAGCGTGCTCCTCCACTCGACGCCGCCTCCTCGATCCATTAAGAGGCGGACTCCTCCACGGGGCGTGGAAGCCCCTCGTCGAAGGTGTCCACCGCCGCTCGCTTTCGTGGCCGGCAAGTCGACTGGGCGGTCGGGGCCGCGGCGATTTGGGCATCACCGGTTTTCCACGCGCGCGCGCGGAGCCCCGCCGAGTTGCCGCCGCCGCCGCGCTGCGAGAGTTGTTCGATAAAAGTGACATTTGGGCGGCTGCGCTGCCGGTCGGGGCCGCGCGCCGTTAGTAGGTCAGGGAGGTGCAATCCGCGCCGCCGGGTTCGATATCGGCGCCGCTCGCGCCTCAGCGTGCTCGCGCGCGCGCGATGACGCCAAGTCGTGAGGGGCGGGGCTGCGTCAGCTGACTGACTGGCGGAGGAGGAGGAGTTGACGTGACGGTTTGATGTGTTAGAGGCGGCGTCTCGTCGCGTCTCGTCGCGTCCGTCGCGCCGAGCGACGGTGATTGTCGCGCCTGACAAGGCCTTTCACTGGCGAGATGACGGGCGAGGGCGGGACGCTTGTTCCGGCGCCGGGAGACGTGAACATTGGGGCGAATCGGGGAGAGTGAGCCGCGCCCATTAGAGTGGAATTGCCAGTGCTCGTCCGGATGCATTGTCGTGCTCGCGCTATCTCGTATGCTCGCTATTCTCCGTATGAGGTTGAAGCTAAGAACGAAAGTGATGATTGACTGTTGTTAGCGCGGCTATTGTCAAAGACAATGTTGGTTATTAGATGCACTCGGCTGTAATAGACTTCTAAGCCGGTGACATTTAGTGGTTCATTCGATTCGGTGATATTGTTCTCATGTGTTTCGTAAGTGTATGATAAAAGGTAGGAGATAATCTTTCAAATGGATATTAATTTGGCGATGTTGTGGAGAGAATTGCAAGTGAAAACATACTGCGTGCTTGATTCTGAATGAAGTTCGGTACTCCACAGGAGTAAAAAGCAAACAATCTTCGCTCATACTTTATGCATAATCATCAAATAAAATTCATCTTCTAAGAGTAAAATTAATGTTTTTGGCAATTGTTAATATTTTGACAAAATTTAACAACGGATTTATTTATATTCATTTGGAATTAATTATAATTTCACGAAAACTTTGCTTTCAATCATTAATTATTTAATATTTTAACTCGTTGTTAGTCAGAATTACATAATAATAATATTAAAAAGTTATTATTTTTTCAAGTTTCTTGACAGAATTTTCTAATTTTTACACTTCACTCTCCAGGTATGCTCCGCTATCTTTTATTTCTTTTAGAAACCAAACTTCTTATCCATTAAATAGTTATTTTAGACATTTTTTTGCTACACTAACTTATTAATTGCAAATCCATTTCAATATTTTAAATTATCTTGTATTTATGGGTATTTATTTTAAAGCATCGTCTGTATCAGTTCAAGTTTTTCCTACAATCAATTCTGTTACGTATTTCTTACGAAAAATAATTGATAGACTTTAACACACATCCCGTTCAAAATATATTTTATCATAAAATGAAAATATTCCATAAATACTCCAATATTTTAAAAATAATCTGCCTTACATTTGCTGTCTCAGAGATAGTGACACTTTTGCAATTAGTATTAAATCTGCAATCCTTTCCAATTTTTTTTTGCATTGCGTTAATATAAATCCGCAACCCTTCCAAAAAAGCATCTTTTGTTCTTATCCGCCCATCTCCCTGGCCGAGAACGCTTGCAGGGGCTCCGCGCGTTTCGGGCAGTGCACCGCGCCACCGACCCACGCCCCCCCCCCCCGCACCGCGAAAGGAAGGCGCTCCGCGGGCGGATAAGCGACACCTCCACCACCGCCCCTCGCCAGTTTGCGATTCGGGGGGGCGGCCGCTTCATTGTGTGCTAATGGCCAGCCGGCGCTGGGGCGGCGGCGATGGCGGTGGCGGTGGCGGTGGTGGTGCCGCCGCCGTCGGCGGATCCCGCGGCGCGGTTGCGAGAACGCGAGAAAGTTACGCCGCCGCCGCCGCCAGGGGCGTCCAAAGGCGGCGCGGCGACGCCGTGCTACATATGAAGCCAAGCAGCCCATGTCGCGGTGGGCCGTCGGTCCTCCGCGCGCGAATTCGACTCGTCGGCAACCCGGCTGTTACGCGACTACCCACTACTTTATCCATTACTTCTCCCGCCTACACCACTTCCCATCAACGTAGCGTGCATTGTCATTCACGCATCTCACAAACAGAGTTAAGACCGTTGATGTCTCCATCGTCTCTCCTCGACACTATATCGCACCAGTCTCCGCACTAAGTGCCGAAAACTCATCGCTCCAAAGTACGACTCCTATTATTTCTTATTAAGATACTCGTATCACCATTCTCGTCTTATCAATATTATTGATATATTATTATCGATGGATTGGCGCACTCATATTTTATGTCCAGAATTCCTAGATTCGAGAAAACCAAGCTTGGAAGTTTGTGCTGGTGCAGTTATTTCTTGAGCGGTAATGCTTTTTTTTCTGAAGAAGAAAAAAAAACACACTAAGGACATACAATATTGACATCGTAGGTAAACACAAACGAAAATCTACCAAAAATGATGTAAACACACAAATAAGCATGAGTGGACATAAAATATTTGTGTATTAAGCCACCAATTTAATATCACTGCACCGTGAACTAAAATTGGCCGCTCGAAGGGGAGCCCCGAGATACGACCGTTAAAGAGGATTCCAGACACATAGAGGCAAATGGAGCAGATGTCAGACAAAACGAATGTTAAGTGGAGTTGGTGCGTGGGTGGGAGCAATGCTCGAGTACGTGTACCCTCGCTCGTAGCTTGGTCACCGCTTGTGACAAAATTATAGTCCCACATTTGATAAAGAAATGAACAATAATAATAATAGAAATATAGTGGATGAAGTGTTGTCTTGGACATGCGGGACAAAAGTGATAACCACTATTGCTAGTAGCCAAAGTATTTTTTGAAATGCTTAGTTTCCAATCCTCACATTATCGGGAGAAAATGTCAGGGTTGGCACTGGATACGGACAGAAGACATTGAACAAACATAATGATATGAATATAAGAGGATATTGGTATACGGTAGGTGAATTATTGGCTGGTCTAGCCAGGGCAACAAATATATTTATGTAAGTTAATTGATCGCGTGTGTGATGTTGTTATCTTGGCCTCGGTGACAGTTAGCTCAGTGACAGCCTAATATACATGACAATTTTAATTCGGTGAAGGATTTTTATTGTGGTTTCTACAGGGCAAAAGTAATGTTTACCGTATGCCGTAAATTGTATTATGTTAATTCTCAATCCCGGTCTCTCAGACCCAGTTACGTCATGATACAAAAATAACGGTGAACGAATGTTTGCCTAATCTGTTCAGGACCAAACAGTCAGTAGAAATATATAGGTATCATTATGAGATAAGTTTTGGTGAACCATAAGGAGGTGAATGCAACAAATCAATGACGCAGTGTCATGGTGTATTTAAATAACGGAGAATACGACCTCAAGAAACTCATAATACAAATAAATTCTCAAAATGTATACTTTATTGTTGCAAGTTAGGAGTATAATCGAACTCTCTCTGTGACGGCTTTCAAAATTCCCTCTCTGTAAGGAACCACGATGCATCATGTGGACTCTGCATGCTGATTGGCTACACTGTTCGAGCATGCGCACTAACACCCTTTATGCGACATGGGGGCTCCCTCGGGAAGCGTTGCTCGGTCGGTGCAAGCGACGGGTAACTGGGCAGGCGTGGGTGCGAAAGTGACAGTGATAAGTCGTTGCAGGAAGTGAAGTGTGATTAATTGCTCGCAGCATGATTTACAGACGCTCATTCTGTGACATGTCGGTTACATCGTTTGTGTAACTCTAAAACAAGTGTACTCGCTACTGGGTCGGTGTATTAGTGCATCGCTGACACTCGATGTAAAAGCTTTGTGCTTGTTTGTCTGTTTCATTTACAGACATTGCTTTGAAACTATAATTTAACGTCAAGCAAGGCATTTTAATCTCTTAATAATAGGTCGGCGTTACAGTGAGCACGAACTAAGAAGGACGAACTGAAAAGGTAGCGGGCCATTCGAAAGTGTCGTGTCATGTAAGACACGAAGAGACATTCAATAAACAAAACAAGTGTTTTATCTGATAAATTATGATATACATGGTATACATAAAGGAAACCTATTAACATTAAAATATTTTTGGTGGTTGTAATGAATCACTCAACGCATGCACTAACAGACGTTCACATACTGATGTGTCGATGTCAAATGACTAGAAGAGAGGGGTTTTTCCCCCGGTGCTCCGGTGGCCCGCGTAGAATTTCTCGAGGGGAGAGACCTTTGGAGCGAGGCACTGTCGAGCGGAGGCAGGCCTCGTAAAGGTGTAAACAGAGGCGCGAAGGCGGAGGCGGGGCGTGGCGCGGCGTGGTTAATTATTACCTAATTCTTGGGGTTCTGCTTTTTTGCAATTTTTGAGAAACGAAAGTGTGTATCAGAAGAGCCAGCCTAAAAAAAGTAACAAAAAGTCCAAAAGTGCAGATAACAACGTATGCCAACGTATATCCAATGCTACGTTTGAAAAATAAACACACATTTCTAAAGCTTAAAACGTGCTCTTTTTAATGAGATTGGTTTTTAAACTCATCTATTAAACTACTCATACTCTTCAAAGCGAGTTAAGAAACATCGTGTATCGTTAGCGATGTCGCATCCCTACCATTCGCAAACGCGAATAAAAAATATACCTCGTACGCAGAGCACAAGAAAAAGAAAACAAAATAAATAGTAGCCCTTGCGGGGCATCGAGACCCCCGCATTTGATTTCGCCAAAGGGCGCGGAACTCCGGAGCGCTGCGGCGGCGGGCGCTGAGAAAGAAGCAGAGCACGGACCCGCTCTCATCGCCAGCGACGCCGCCGCCTCCGCCCCCCCCGCCTTGCCCCGCGCCCGCTTCGCCCCGCCTCCGTCCCTGCCCCGTATCCGCCCGCCCGCCACGCAT
>BOPP01000015.1:4489082-4508314 GCA_017312745.1 Gryllus bimaculatus | reverse complement strand
GATTGGTTTCTTAAAACTCATCTATTAAACTACTCATCTTCAAAGCGAGTTAAGAAACATCGTGTATCGTTAGCGATGTCGCACCCTACCATTCGCAAACGCGAATAAAAAATTACCTCGTACGCAGAGCACAAGAAAAAAAAAACAAAATAAATAGTAGCCCTTGCGGGGCATCGAGACCCGCGATTTCGCCAAAGGAGCCGAACTCCGGAAGACGCTGCGGCGGCGGCGCTGAAAAGAAAGCAGAGCACGCCACCGCGCTCCTCAATCGCCGCCCTACCCGCCCTCCCCCGCCTTGCCCCGCCCCGCTTCGCCCCCGCCTCCGTCCCTGCCCCGTATCGCCCCGCCCCGCCACGCCACGCCACGCCCCCCCCTTCCGCCTCTGTTTACACTTTACGAGCCTGCCTCCGCTCGACAGTGCCTCGCTCCAAAGGTCTCCCCCTAAGAATTACGCAGGCCACCGGAGCACCGGGGAAAAACCCTCTCTTCTAGTCATTTGACATCGACACATCAGTATGTGAACGTCGGTTAGTGCATGCTTGACGTGATTTCATCACAACCACCAAAATATTTAATGTTAATAGCGTCCTTTATGGATACCATGTATATCATAATTTATCAATATAAAACACTTTTGTTGTTTATTGAATTCGTCTTTCTGCTCTACATGACACGACCACTTTCGAATGCCCCTACCCTTTTCAGTTCGTCCTTCTTAGTTCGTCTCACTGAACGCCACCTATTATTTAAACTTAGAATGATTCCAAATGCTCTGACGTTAAATTATAGTTTCAAAGCAATGTCTTGTAAATGAAACAGACAAACAAGCACAAAGCTTTTACATCGAGTGTCAGCGAGCACAATCACCGACCCAGTAGCGATACACTTGTTTTAGAGTTACACAAACGATGTAACCGACATGTCACAGAATGAGCGTCTGTAAATCATGCTGCGAGCAATAATCACACTTCACTTCCTGCAACGACTTATCACTGTCACTTTCGCACCCAAGCCTGCCCAGGTACCGTCGCTTGCACCGACCGAGCAACGCTTCCCGAGGAGACCCCATGTCGCATAAAGGGTGTTAGTGCGCATGCTCGAACAGTGTAGCCATCAGCATGCAGAGTCCACATGATCGCATCGTGCTTACTTACAGAGACGGAATTTTAAAACCGTCACAAGGGGGCGAATTATACTCCTAACTTTGCAACAAAAAGTAACTTTGAGAAATTTATTTTATTAGACGTTCTTGAGTCTTTCCTCCTAAATTAAATACACATGACACTCGTCATGCTTTGTTCATCACTCCTTATGGTTCACCAAAACTTATCTCATAATGATACCTATATATTTCTACTGACTGTTTGTCCTGAACAGATATAGCAAACATTCGTTCACCGTTAGTTTTGTATCATGGACGTAACTGGTCTGAGAGACCGGATTGAGAATTAACTTAATACAATTTACGGCATACGGTAAACATTACTTTTGCCCTTTAAAACCACAATAAAATCCTTCACCGAATTAAAATTGTCAATGTATATTAGGCTGTCACTGAGCTAACTGTCACCGAGCAAATAACAACATCACACACGCGATCAATTAACTTACATAAATATATTTGGTCCCTGCTAGACCAGCCAATAATTCATCCACCGTCGTATACCAATATCCTCTATATTCATATCATATGTTTGTTCAATGTCTTCTGTCCGTATCCATGCCAACCCTGACATTTTCTCCCGATAATGTGAGGATTGAAACTAAGCATTTCAAAAAAATACTTTGGCTACTAGCAATAGTGGTTATCACTTTTGCCCGCATGTCCAAGACAACACTTCATCCACTATATTTCTATTTATTATTGTTCATTTCTTTATCAAATGTGGGACTATAATTTTGTCACAAGCGGTGACCAAGCTACGAGCGAGGTACACGTACCGAGCATTGCTCCCACCACCACCAACTCCACTTAACATTCGTTTTGTCTGACATCTGCTCATTTGCCTCTATGTGTCTGAATCCTCTTTAACGGTCGTATCTCGGGGCTCCCTTCGAGCGCCAATTTTAGTTCACGTGCAGTGATATAAATTGGTGGCTTAATACACAAATATTTTATGTCCACTCATGCTTATTTGTGTGTTTACATCATTTTTGTAGATTTTCGTTTGTGTTACCTACGATGTCAATATTGTATGTCCTTAGTGTGTTTTTTTCTCTTCAGAAAAAAAAGCATTAACCGCTCAAGAAATAACTGCACCAGCACAAACTTCCAAGCTTGGTTTTCTCGATCTAGAATTCTGGACAATAAATATGAGATGCGCCAATCCATCGATAATAATATATCAATAATATTGATAAGACAGAGAATGGTGATACGGATATCTAATAAGAAAAAATAGAGTCGTACTTTGAGCGATGAGTTTTCGGCACTTAGTCGCGAGACTGTGCGATATATGTCGAGGAGAGACGATGGAACATCAACGGTCTTTAACTCTGTTTGAGATGCGTGAATGACAATGCACGCTACGTTGATGGGAATGTGTAGGCGGAGAAGTAATGGATAAAGTAGTTAGTCGCGTAACAGCGGGTGGGTCCTGACGAGATCGAATTCGCGCCGAGAGACCGACGGCCCACCGCGACATGGGCTGCTTTGCTTCATATGTAGCACGGGCGTCCGCCGCCGCTTTGGACGCCCCTCGGCGGCGCGGCCCGTAACTTTCTCGCGTTCTCGCAACCGCCCGCGGGATCCGCCGACGGCGCGGCAACACCACCGCACCGCCACCGCCATCGCGCGCCGCCCCGCCGCCCCAGCGCCGGCTGGCCATTAGCACACAATGAAGCGGCCGCCCCCCCGAATCGCAACACTGGCGAGGGGCGGTGGTGGAGATGTCGCTTATCCGCCCGCGGAGCGCCTTCCTTTCGCGTGTGCGGGGGTGGGCGTGGGTCGGTGGCGCGGTGCACTGCCCGAAACGCGCGGAGCCCCTGCAACGCGTTCTCGGCCAGGGAGATGGGCGGATAAGAACCAAAAGATGCTTTTTGGAGGGTTGCGGATTTATATTAACGCAATGCAAAAAAAAATTGGAAAGGATTGCAGATTTAATACCTAATTGCAAAAGTGTCACTATCTCTGAGACAGCAAATGTAAGGCAGATTATTTTCAAAATATTGGATGATTTATGGAATATTTTCATTTTATGATAAAATAAATTTTGAACGGATGTGTTAAAGTCTATCAATTATTTTTCGTAAGAAATACGTAAACAGAATTGATTGTAGGAAAAATTAACTGATACAGACATGCTTTAAAATAAATACCCATAAATACAAGATAATTTAAAATATTGAAATGGATTTGCAATTAATAAGTTAGTGTAGCAATAAAAATGTCTAAAATAACTATTTAATGGATAAGAAGTTTGGTTTCTAAAAGAAATAAAAGATAGCGGAGCATACCTGGAGAGTGAAGTTAAAAATTAGAAAATTCTGTCAAGAAACTTGAAAAAATAATAACTTTTTAATATTATTATTATTAATTCTGACTAACAACGAGTAAAATATTAAATAATTCAATGATTGAAAGCAAAGTTTTCGTGAAAATTATAATTAATTCCAAATGAATATAAATAAATCCGTTGTTTAAATTTTGTCAAAATATTAACAATTGCCAAAAACATTAATTTTACTCTTAGAAGATGAATTTTATTTGATGATTATGCATAAAGTATGAGCGAAGATTGTTTGCTTTTTACTTCCTGTGGAGTACCCGAACTTCATTCAGAATCAAGCACGCAGTATGTTTTCACTTGCAATTTCTCTCCACAACATCGCCAAATTAATATCCATTTTGAAAGATTATCTCCTACCTTTTATCATACACTTACGAAACACATGAGACAATATCACCGAAGCGAATGAACCACTAAATGTCACCGCCTTAGAAGTCTATTACAGCCCGAGTGCATCTAATAAGCCAACATTGTCTTTGACAATAGCCGCGCTAACAACAGTCAATCATCAGCTTTCGTTCTTAGCTTCAACCTCATACGGAGAATAGCGAGCATACGAGATTAGCGCGAGCACGACAATGCATCCGGACGAGCACTGGCAATCCACTCTGAATGGGCCGGCTCACTCTCCCCGATTCGCCCCAATGTTCACCGTCCTCCCCGGCGCCGAACAGCGTCCCGCCCTCGCCCGTCATCTCGCCAGTGAAAGCCTTGTCAGGCGCGACAATTCACCGTCGCTCGGCGGACGGACGCGACGAGACGCGACGAGACGCCGCCTCTCATACACATCAAACGTCACCGTCAACCCTCCTCCTCCGCCAGTCAGTCAGCTGACGCAGCCCCGCCCCTCACGACTTGGCGTCATCGCGGCGCGCGCGAGCACGGCTTGAGGCGCGAGCGGCGCCGATATCGAACCCGGCGGGCGCGGATTGCACCTCCCTAACCTACTAACGCGCGCGGCCCCGACCGGCAGCGCAGCCGCCCAAATGTCACTTTTATCGAACAACTCTCGCAGCGCCGGCGCGGCGGCAACTCGGCGGGGCTCCGCGCGCTGCGCGTGGAAAAACCGGTGATGGCCCAAATCGCCGCGGCCCCCGACCGCCCAGTCGACTTGCCGGCCACGAAAGCGAGCGGCGGTGGACCCTTCGACGAGGGGCTTCCACGCCCCGTGGAGGACCGCCTCTTAATGGAGTCGAGGAGCGGCGTCGAGTGGAGGAGCACCCTTGACGCGCCGTGGAGAGCGCGGCACGAGGTACTCACCGATGAGAATCGCCAGGGCGCCAGCACGCCGAAGATAATATCCACTGAGCACGCGATCTTGACGAAGCAAGAAGCCTGGGGCTGTCAGCGCGCATGAACGACCGCAAAGGCAGCAGCGTGCACCGTCGACAAGGGAGGCACTCAGAGGGAGAGGGCGTGGGCGGGCGCCGCGGGGCGCGCCACAGACGCGCGGGGGAGCAGGGAGCTGTTGGTGGTGTAGCCGGCTGCTGCGAGTAGGAGCCTGTCCTGAAGTCGAGACTCGCGCGTCCTACCGCACGAACCCGGCCACAGACTGAAGCTGGCGGCGGAGAAATGAACAGGCAGCTCGCCGCGGGACCCTGCGGAGCGCGACGCGGCGGGCGGCGGCGGCGGCGGCGTGTGCGGTAGGCGCTTTCCTCACCGCGAGCGTGCGGCGGCGGGGGCGCGTGGCGGGCGGCGGCGGCGGCGGGGTTGGAGGTGGGGAGGAGAGCGCGCCGGCCAAGGAGGAGGCAAACTGGAAGTGTTGCGCCGCCGCCCCGTCCAACCAGGGTTAAGGCCGAGCGCCCCGCGCGCGACCGCGCGCCCTCTGTCGGCCGCCGTCAGCACCAGCGCCGCCGCCGCGCCCTCGCTCGCGCACGCACTGTGGCAGCGCCCCACCCCACCCCACCCGCGACCTCCTGCTTAACGCAGAACGCAATGCGGCCCCACGGGCGTGTCATTCACAAAAGCAAATGAATGGGACTAGGGTCAACAAATCACTAGAAGGCCAATCAAGCGGATCCATAAATACTCTTATTGACACTTTATAAAATATATTTTCAATGACGAAAATAATTAATGGGTACATTTATTGTACTGATTGCATATTATTCAATACGTATGCAGAGTTGTAATGTAATTCTGCCAAAACATCATTGTCTAGATATGAACAAACAGACAGGTTTTCGTTTTCCTTGAGTACGGATTAAAGCATTTTAGTTTCTCGACACATCTATCTACTCATCTGCCTGTCTGTCTTTAAACAACATCAGTTTAAAATAAAGAATTTTTTTTAAAAATCAGATATAGTTCCAATTTTTTCTGTTCTGAAAGTAAATTAGTATAAATGATGCAGACGCATTTATACTGAGCTCTTTGCAGTTTAGAAAGTTTTAACACTTTAAAACGTTTGCCTGCAATTTCTAAATTGCCTTGTATTCCTCCATACGGAGCTCGATGTACACTGCATAACTTGCCTGGATCGAGAGGACCCTGGTTACGAAGGAAAAATTAAAACAGTTGAATGAAGCAGCATGTTCTCTTACGATTCTGTGTTAACTTTCTAAATTTTCGAAAATGGTAAAAATCAAAATTTTTTCCGGTTTTCGTGAACAATATTGAAAGTAGAATTTTTTAAGTGAAATATGTTTTTCAAATTTAGATCTTTAAATGAAGACGTTTACTATTGTTCAAAATATGAATAGTTTTCGAAATTTTGTTGCGTAAAAGCAATGTAAAAAAAAAGATATTCACACATTTTTTCTTTCATTATTTTTTTTTTCGGATAGGTGGAGATGCGCTGAAAAATGGATGCAGTTCTCATTTTCATGAACTATCTGCAATTTTAAAAAATCTCAAAAGTTAAAAATAATGTGAGAAAGAATGTGCTTTTGACACTATAGTTTACGAATAGGGTAACTCCATCTTAATTGATTGCGGACTGTTAAATCCTTAACGAATTCCGACTGTCAAGAATGACTTTTCGATAATTCCTTAGTTCGTTCTTTGTATTTAATGCAAAATAATATACGGTATTATTAACAAAAATTATGTAATGTGAGATGTGAATGCTCTACTCATTTGCTTTTATTTATCTAGAGAACCCACTCCTTTAATATCATTTATATTTCCAAACAATTAATTTAAATTATATTAAACCATACTTATGATATTCATATTTCTACAAAATACAGATCAAAATAGACACTTATAGACCCCACTTTTCGTTTATGCACAGCGTTTTAATTCAATACTAGGAACCAAATGTATGATATGCAAATGCATTTCCTCTTTCCCCTTTGTGTAACCTTGCTACTTCGGGTGCTCCGTTAACTCCGTACAGATGTCTATTAGCGACGTTCCAAAGCCATGGCAGCAGTGCCCTATAATACTGCATTGTGAACTGCTATTGACTTGCCAGGTTTATGCCATGCATCTTGATAGAATATTGCGGTAAAAAATTGTCTGGAATTATTTATTTCTACAGGGAGCACGTACAGCTATTCCAAGGAATGTGTGCAAGATGTAACAATTTAAGACGTGAGGAAGATGATCTTGATCATTATTTTGCTGCTGAATTAAACGTACAAAAACACTAAATGATAACACCCTGATGTCGCGATTAGTATATCACCAATTTGCACATTGGAAAGTACTTTAGTTCTTAGGCTTCGTTAATTTTTCGTAGATATATTTCTTTCTTAGAACAGATCTACCGGCCAGTAGAACATACAACTTTTTCCATATCTTATTCCTTCATTTGTCCGAATCATTGTGCTACTGTAGCTTTTCTGCTTAGAGTTGTTATTTTAATGTTATGTATTGAAGATTGACTTTATGGTCTCATCCTTCATTGTTTCCAATATTTGTTTACAAAGAGGATTGGCAAATTTTCGCCGTGTTAAAGTGGAATAATATAAGTTATTTCCCAGATTAAACTGGATTTCAAAAATCTTTTCTATTGCAATCAATTCGTATCTTAATTAATACACCCGTCCATTTCCTATTAGCCAAGCAAGTAACAAGCTTAATCGAGGCACTAAGTGAAACGTCAAATATTTGGATTGCTATGAAAACAGGAGCGCGGGAGGAAAATATAGTTCCCCAAAATTCACTTTTTCTATCGGAATTCACTGGAGATTAAAAAGTTGAGTACAGACTTCAAACCAGAACCAGATCTGTCTTGAGGGCTACCCAGACAAGAAAGAAACATTATTGGAAAATACTATATTTTTGGAAAATATATTCGCTGCCTAATCATCTTCCTCACGGTTCTTTGCATTTACAATTAAATTGAAATGAATGTTATTTAACCAAAATAATTCATTACATCATTTATCTGTTGATCAAGAATGCATCGATACGAAATACAAATTGGAAATATTTTTGAAAACATGGAAAAAAACTAATATGTCTCAAAAAATGTTTAGATCGAACTTTTAAAAAGTCAAGGAAGATTCACCATCGTACAGCAATACTGTATTCCTTCATTCGTTCAGCAACAGAAGCTTTGTGGGGAGTACGGGATATTGAATCTCACAAATAGCTGAAGAGAAGTGTCGAGATCGATCCAAGCCTGCATGAGACACATGGGGCTCTTTCCATTTCTCTATTATTTCGAGATTTCTCCGATGAATACTAGGCGGATCCCAAGCAGTTCTTAAATCTTACTGGCAGCATGTAGTGTATCTGATGTACGTACTTGGCGGCGAAGCCCGTTTGAAGCGGCACAGGCCCTACCCGCGACGCCCTGCCTCGCATCCATGGGTTAAGGGGCGGTGGTTAGCCATGTAGACATACAGCCTACTTAGCAGCTCCCGGCCTCGCAAACATGGTGCTGAAGATTTCGTGTTATTTAAGCACGAAGACATCCCCACGCCGTATTCCGGTCTCCTAACCTGAGAACGTATTTTACTCATCGTCACACAGCAACACTGTATGGACGTAGCCGGGAAGGAACGAAAAATGAAGCCGTTAAGCGCAAGGAAAACAGACCCACTATATCTTGGATCACCGGGAATGGAAATCCGGGACCACGTAGTGGAAGCGACACGCTACACAAGAGCTAGCCACGAAGCCAAAACTAACTGGCCTAGATCCATGCATCCTTCCATCTCATTTGAAGCAAAATATAGTCACATCCGTTTATAGTAACTCGATTATAGAGAGGATTACTCGTTCTATAGTGAATTTAAGTCACTGCGTGCCTTGCACTTACATACAAATTAAGTATAATAAGACATAGTAAATAGTGAACTGAACCTCGCGTATAGTTGGAAGTAGGACAATAACAAACGTCTGGAAATCAATTCTCCTCATGGAAAATAGTATCTGTCTCATTGCCACAAATTCCAACACAATCAGCTTGAAAATATGTCGGTTCAAAGGACCATAATAAAAAATAGTGATTCCTTGGGTAAAGTGGCGACCGGGAATTGAGCACACATGCTGATAAGCCTTATGCGACTTCAGTTTACTGCCGGAAACGAAGTTCCTTCCTGTCGTTAGCGGCGACGCGCCGATGTTGACTTACAGATCAATCTTGGTGTTACGTGATATTGCGCGGGTCAAAGCGCGTTTATTCTACGTAGCGATAGGAAAGCACGCGACTGCCACATTGCGAATCCGCTGTGCTCGCAAAAAGCTATCAGTTTCATTAGCCGCTTGCCGCCATCCCGCGTACCGAAAGAATCTGTATTTTATTTGCGAGTAAAAGGCCTTTCCAGAGGATGGAAATTATCTCCAACAGTGCAAGAGGCATTTAATGTGCCAGACTGTCATTCAGATCTTGACACAGAGGAACAACATAGAATCAATTTTGGAGAGAGCACGAACTTAGAGAAAAGATCCAGAGAACATTATACTAATGAAAATACGAAGCAAACAAATGAAAAGAATATTTTTTTAAATGCAAATAATCATGTTGAAATTTTCATCGTGCACTTAATAATTTTGGCTATACCTATATTATTAATAAATCAATCGCTATGAGGAAATCTGTTTAATTTGTATAGCCTCTGATATCAGTGAACAAAAAATGTAGTCCCCAGAAGTTTACTATGTTTGAAGTTGACGATATAATAACTTAGCTGATTCCGGCTAGTCCTAATAATACCAAAATTCGAAGCAGCACTGCGAGTATTGCGATATTCAGATCCACAGAAAGAGCGAATTTATGCTTAAAATTGGACTCTACGACTAAACAAAACCATGCTTTTTATCTCTTTTCAAATGGCACGGACGTGCGCGCAGATCTTTCCTTTTTGGTTTTTGCTGGTTGAATCCCGTGCTACGTCATTATTCCTGTACGATTGAGTACATGTTTATGGGGAAGGTGGCACGTTATCTTCTTCTGCTGGATGTGAGATTTGTCCCCACTCACCGTTGTTGATTATCCCACCAACAGTAGTCACCCCACCAGCGCACTGCCCTAGTCGCGACAAGCTCTAAGCTGCGACCGGTTCCCGGCATTGTGTGGTAGTACAGTGCCATAGCAATTGCTGTTAATTAGAGAGTGACAAGACATGGAAGGGAAACATCGCGCGTGCGTTCCGCGTTTTCCCGTTTGTAGGGTACTATCGCGCATTCGCCTGTGATGATCGGAGAAACCCACGAAAAGCAGAATCAAGCAGCCGGCCTATTAAGAAGTCTCCTCCAGCCAGCGACAGAACTCGACATAGCTATCTATCAAACTGTCGATAATTCGTTCCATATTCGGACTCGAAACTAGAACATCCCAATCAGGACGCACGGCAGTGACATCAGTTACTATGCTCGCTGACATTCTTACAGTTTTCCTTTCTCTTCCTGACATCTTCACCCCTTACTTACACACACTTACATTTTCATTACCACAGAGATCAGGAACACATCGGGAGCTTAAGGATTGTCTCGTCTGGCCGATTACTTTGCTAAATGAAGTTACCTTCCGGTAATTCCCTCTTCAAGAAGAGGGATTCGCAAGCTGACGAGTCAGCGCCAATCTCACCATTCCAGAAGGAAAGAACTTACCACTTCATGGGATAAACATAAGAGCACACTTACAAGGACTAATAGTTGTTAGTATTTGATGCGTCTACAATCAACATTCACTCACGTCACTCGTTCAGATCTCATGTCTACATCATCATATCGCTGCAATACTCATTCACTGATTACTCCATTGATATCGTTCGCACCAATCATTGTATTCACGTCATCCATTCCAACGCCACTCATTCATCATGTCACCCATCCATCATCGGACTCACTCACTCATTCATCACTTCATCCATTCAATCGCTCGCTCTCCTCCTTGCATTTTCACTCATACATTTAATTTACTTTTAAAACAATATATTTACAAATTAGTCCATTCTACCAGATAAAACATTTCATCTTTTCTTGCTTAACGCACTGGGCTAAATTAAGAAATGCGTACGCGAAATTCTCCTTGTTGCAGAGAGCTGCGCGGGCCCGCATCCCCACTGTGAACCCAACGGTAGTCGCCGTCCGCGCCGACGGACGCTACCCTCTATTACACGCGGCGGAAGCGCCCCTCTACCACGTAATTGGAAGAACAACACCTTTGGCTATCAAATCCGGCTCCATTTCCGGATCTGATGAGAATAACCGCCGCGGCCGCGGGTCCGGGCGGCACGGAGGCCGCGCGGTCAGGCGGTCGAGTTGAAAAGGCGCCGCGCACAGGCAGCTGGACCGCGCGCCCGTTGCCGCTCTGCGGCCGCCAAGCTACTCGTTTCTTGTGCTACTCGGACGTCGAGTCATGCGCGACCCAAGTTTGAGTTACGAGACTGATGGTGTCCGTTTACAAGACGTTTTCTACAGAATGATTCGGTGCATCGTAAGCTATGGCAAGTGAAGACAAGAAGTAAAGAATGTATAAGATAATTGTATCCTGTAGGATGATGTGAATGAGAAAATAAATGGAGAAAAAGAATTATATACCTCAGAAAATAATATACACAAATCAAAGCTCTCAAGTATATGGCTAAGCCCAAGCGTATTACGTTTACACTGAGAGTCTTGAATTGTTTTTTGGGAGCTTCGGATATACGAATCTCTATTACGTTGATGGCGATCAATTTTAGAAAACTATATATACAGACACAATGATTCAGAGATCTTTCATTTTACTACATGGAATTAAACAAAATACGCTCTAAAAGAAGATACCTCAAAAACCTCAAAAGAAAATCACCGAAAAACCTAGTACATTCTGACTTTTCCATCTGTCTTTCACGCCAAAACCAGGATTTTAGAAATGCCTTCACGACAGTAATGAAATGATTCAATACTAGTTCACGTGGCTTAAGTCAGGTAAAACCAGAATAAATAGCGAAAATGACATGGACTTGGCAGATGGAAAAATTGAAAACGGCTAACGGACAAGAAAACGGAGAAAATTATTAAAATAGAGAAGGAATTTAAATGCAAGCACGGTAAGAGACACGCGTAAGTTGTCATTGTGTGCATTATTTGAAAGCTTGTAGACATTAGCTGCTACGAGAAAATTATATAATGAAGAAGGAATTACAAGCAACACATAAGATCATGCGTGTTCATTTTGCTATTTCTGAAATAGGCAGTATTGGACATCACTCTACCAGTTCGGAAATTGTCTTCATCTAACTTTTAGCCTAAACAGGCGAACAATCAAACGAGTGTGGCAGAGTACCAGTTCATTTTCTAAACCTTCCAAAATCAAGTTCACCGTGACCAAGACACGATTGGCGTAATAACTCTGGTCAACGACCAGCAACATTGAATTACTTACCTCACAATGCTCTAAAACATTTAACTACTAGTCATCAATACATTCCAACACTGAATTTGATTCTTCAATATTTCCAGGACTGCCGTATATTAATTAATGCAAATTTAAATCACGAGAGATAATACCAATACTGTCGACATTTCTTTGTTCAACTCTTATACCTCACAGAAAATTATTATGACTTGTACAATATTATCGAGCTCCAGAATTCATACTTGGTTAAAATTCTCCACTCTACCTACAGTTCTCACTTTAATTACTACTCGATTAAATTTAAATCCTTAGTAATATAGTTACGTCTATGTGATTAACATTTTTTATTTCGAATATACCAAGTCTTAACTTTCATGTTTGATTACTATGTTTATCTAAGCTTAGATTGTCTACGTCTCTAATCAAAGAGTCTTATTTACCTCAATTAAAAGACGTCAGAATTCCATATTACCGTACTACTTTATATAATCGAATATAATTTATATTTCGTGAATATAAAGGTATTCATTGATGACGAGATGTGTATGTGGTATTATCCATTGTGATAACTTCTCACGCTTACACCATTCATGAATATTAGCTCAGTACATTTTGCCTAATGATCGTCGCACGACAAAAATATTCATTAAGATGTGGCCAATGTGATTACAAGATGATCTCGTTTTAGTAAACCTTAATCTCTATTTATATTACTATTTAAGATATTTCGATGATTTTCCTAGAGTAGCCACTACTCAATGTCGTGTACTTTTTAAAAAATTCCCTGCTTTCCATACCATTGGCTCAATCTACTCTATTGCGTGCAATAAAGATTGTAGCATCATTTATCCGATTTCATACCATTCTCTTTGCTTACAACCAAGGTACTACAGAGAACGTTGCGCGTCATGGTACTATTATAACGCCCGAGTGCACACGACCCTTCAGCATCGATACAAATATACGTGAAAGCTCTTTAAAATTTGCGTTCTGCAAAAACTATGTAATAATGTAATTCTCTAAGCCGAATTGAGACATCAGTATGGCATTCGATGCGTGTAAGTATTTTGTAATATAGCCATTGCTATCAATTCAGTCATGTCATTAATAACTTTAACTTACAATGGAACGGTAAATAGAACTTAAATTCCTCACAGTTTATCTAGATTTTAGACATTATATTGACATTTATTTGGTTGTTATATATGACAATGAATCTTAATGCGGTTTCAATTTCATGATATAGATTAAGTACCCCTAAAGTCTAATAGGCTGCGTTAATTATAGCTGTTATGCTACTGACAATTGTGAGAATTCCGGTAATTACTTTATTAAATATTTATATCTACTAACAAGTCATATTAATAGTACATCCCAGCTTCATCATCTGTTTATAAGTTTTATATATATATTGTGCGACTATTAAATTCTAGAGGATTATGAATTTAATTTCTATATATCTGCCGGAGTGTGTACGTTGCTTCATACTGTATTATATAATAAATTCCTCATTGAACTCAAGGTTATTATGCTATTGTTATATTGATTGGTTAAAAGAATTTTGAATAAAAATGAAATCATAAACGCCTTACTATATCTTTCTATTTTAACTATAAGTGTTTTAGTTAGATATTTCAAATAACTCGATATGATTTTTTTACTCCAGGGTGTGTCAAAGCCCAATCTTTGCCCTTCGATGTCAAGTTTTTCGTATCATATCTTTTTGTACCCAATACAATTATTGCGTATATGTACGAACAATAGCATTGATTAGTAAAACTGTTGTAGATGAAATCCTCCCTCTTCTCTGTTTTTTGGTTCATTAAAAAGAGCACGTTTTGAAGCCTTTAGAAATGTGTGTTTATTTTTCAACGTAGGCATTGGATATACGTTGGCATACGTTGTTATCTGCACCTTTTGGACTTTTTCTTACTTTTTTAGGTGTGGCTCTTCTGATACTACACTTTCGTTTCTCAAAAATTGCAAAAAAGCAGAATCCCGAAGAATATGTAATATTAAGTTGGGCTCTTTGATATTCAGAGCAATGTAATCACGCGCAATTAGTCTTTGTAATTGTTAACGCTTGGCAATGTTATATGTTCTATAATTATTTTTTAAAGTATTGGCATGGATACATGGTACGCTCTTTACGAACATAATGTACGAAAAAACGAAAAACACTTATCATTCATGTCCATTAAGTAAATTCACCATCGAGAATGTTTAGAAATGTGCACTGAAATTTGCATTGATATGACAGCATCACAACTGTACATTTATTTCTGAACAAAGGTCTTGAATCGTTCAAGGATTTACATCTTATAAAGTACATCTAAATTAAATTTACTTGATTTTATGATAAGTTTACCAATGCGTTAGTTGATGTTGATGTGTTAAGATGTCCCACTTTTTCTGCAAATCTATCTTCACTCGGTTCCAATAGCATTTTGATATTGAGAGCATGCAAACACCACTGCAAACTTTCTAATCTACACGAGTTTACTAAACAGCCTGCCGTGAAATAAGAACTCATACGCAACTTCACGCTTCTTGTAAAAGCAAAGACTGAAGAAGTTATTTATTTTTTTCTGTTTTTAATTTCAATTGATTTATTTATTTTTATTTTCTTCGTTTTTCTTTTCTCCTTTATTTTCTTTCCATATTTTAATTTTTTATTATATTATTTGAAAAGTAGTCCATGCAAACAGATAGTTCAATTTATTATTGTATTAAATTAGTTGTGTGCACAGAGTTACCCTACTATTATAAGTAACGTTCTCTCAAACTACGTCATATTATGTTTGCTACTTGTAAGCGCATCAAAAGAGATGAAACTAATGTTTTCTTACTTTTTAAGTTGAACAATGAATGCGCCACGAGGAAAAAAAAATATTTCGAGGGTGGAAGTTTCCTTCCTTGAGGACATCCTTAGGCACAGAAGCAGCAAGCACGCGACGCTGTTTGTGTAGTCTCGGCGGCAGCTCATTTTCTCCGTCGCCACCCACCGTGAAATGGGCGAGGGGTAACCGCGTTCGCGCTACAGCCTGCCGCGCGCGCACGAGCGGCGAGGGAGGAGGAGAAGCGGGGAGAAGCGGGGGAGAAACGGCGGAACCTAGGGCAAAGGGCGTAGGCTGACGTAGGACGGGGGGAAGTAGAATGGGGTGGGTGCGGTGATAGGTAGAAGGCCGTGGGTGGCGCAGGGCGACCCTGGATGGCGTGAGACGGTGTGGGACGGTGGGTGGCGGATTGAGACGGAGGGTGGCCGATTAAGATGGAGGGATGCAGATTGAGTTACAGGGTAGCGGATAGTAGGGGAGGGTAGCCGATTAATATGGAACGTGACCGATTGAGACGGATAATGTCCGATTAAGGTGGAATGTGCGCGATTGAGAGTGATGATGACAGATCGAGATGTCATGTGTCCGATTGAGAGGGAGGATGGCCGATTGAGATTGAATGTGACCGACTGAGACGGAGGTTGGCGGGTTGAGTCGCAGGGTGGCATATTCATTCAGCGGTTGACAGCGTGGGGCGGATGGGGACGGAGGGTGGCGGCGTAGGTGGAGTGTCACGACATATGACGACCAGAAGCGCCGGGGATTGCGAGGGGAGCGGTGGCAGAAGGGATCACGGAGGCCTTGGGCTGGTGCAGGGCGGCGCTAGGTTGACACCGTAGGCGGTGGTGGGAAGGCTGTGCCGAGCGACGCGGCGACGCAAGCGCTGCTCGGGAGAGCTGAGACATGCTCTGATTCGCGCAACCCAGGCGGGCGCCCGCCGCCAGAGAAACTGCGCCCGTCTCTGTTGCCTGCACCGCTCGCGCCGCCGCGCCGCCGTCACCGATCCCTGCCCCATTAAAGGCTGCCGCTGCCGCCAGGCTGCATTGTCCGCAAGAAGCTCTAGGACGAAAGCGTTCTGACTGAGAGGGTCGCGCCATTAGGAGTACAACTCTCGGCATCGGGTGCACGATACGTGACTTTTGACTCGACGCGGAAGACTCTGTGTTAGGGTAACTTGTTACGACGAACTAGCGCAGATGTCTGAATTTTTAGGCTCGTGTCTCTCCCATCACCAGCTCTATTGTTGCCAAACCATTACTGTCGCAAAGCATCGAACACAGTTTTTCTCCTTTAATTATGAAGTCAAATGAGAATAGTATTTGAGAAATATAGCATTCTGTAGACACGTGCCTAAAAACCCGTCATAATTTAGCTGGGTTGAGGAAAAAGTTCCAACAATAATGTTTTGAAACAGCCACAGCTTTATGCTTTCTGTTCTTTTCTCTACGGCAGGTTTCTGAGTCTTCTCTTCCACTTCGCTGACTCCCCTCCTCTCGGCTTGAATCTTCACTCCTCCCGCCTTCTTTCTCTCCAACTCAATACGAATTACTAGAATGTGAAGATCACGCTCCAGTATACTACTTCCTTTCTGTTTCCTTTCTTTTTTCGTTTTATTCTGCTTATTACGCTCAAATCAGCCTTGACAAAAGGCTCGAAAAGCGAACTCAAAGGCGAGAAAGGCGCGTGCGGCGAAGGTTAAACATACTTTCTAGCGAGGATGCCGAGGAATGCTCGCGTGGAGGAAGGTCGCCTGCGGGGGCGTGGCTGGGGACACGGCTGCGCGCCTGGAGGTAAGAGAAAGCACGGATGTACACTGTACGCCAAAGGTTTCTTGGCTTTAACGCGCTGTTAAAGTCCTCCTTTGGTATGTTGAAAGTTCTTTCGTCCCGTTTACTGATTGTAGCAGCTTTCGCCACCTACTGAAATAATTTCTTCGCTTGCATCTCGATATTTTTCACTTCATACGGGGCGCAATACATGCATCTGATGATGGGTTTTCTGTATTAACCCCGTTCTCGTTTACGACGACGTCCCGATCAATTACTGTTTAAACACATTTTGCAAGGATGTGAACTGTCTAATGAACACGATTAAAAAAATATAGAAGATATTTCATTACATATTTGAGTGTCAAAGTTGATTTATATGATCTTTTCTGCTCACTTACAGGAAACTTGAGGTAAAAACGGAGGAGGCGGTATTGAGATTAAAAAAGTGATGGTATAATATCTGCTTTTCTCTCTTTATGAGGAAATGTTATCACTATGTGCCCTCTCACATTATTTTGAACTAAAAATTAGAGTTGCTCATGCAAGTTTCGGAAACAGTACACAATTCAAAAAAGAATTTAAACATGTTCTTTAACAATCAATAAACATTCTTCCCCTTTTAAGTAGCACTGTATGTCTTTGATTTTTGCACTAGTCCGGTAAACTTCTATTTTAATGCTCAGGAATTAATATAATATTCTAAACTAAGTAAAACTAACTAATTCTGCGCCATTACGTGGAAACTTTTCTACCAAAAGGCCTTGTCTAGAAGGATTCGGCGCTGTCCCGTGGCAGAGGGGTCCGAGCGAGGCAATCGGCAGAGCGTCATCCGCCACGGGGCCGGCGGCGAGCCGCGAGCAAGAAGCGCCGCCGTTGGTGATGAGCCCGGGCGACCGCGGCGCGGCGATGCCCAAATCAGGCGGAAACCAGTGGGGGGGTGGGGAGGGGAGGAGGCGACGCGGAAGAGCGGCGGTGACCTTCAGAGCGAGAGGGAGGGAGAGGCGGTTCCCGCGAGACAGATCCTCGTGCGAGGTCGCACGCGCCGGATCCTCCTCCATCATCGCCGCCGCGCGTTCCTCTAATTACGCCGGCGCGTCACCTTCCCCCGCGCCACGGGTATCTCCCTCTCGCATCAGCGGGCCCGGGGCGTAGTTAGCAATGCAACGGTTTCACTGTTTTTCCTCGAGTGTGAATGGCGTACGCGTTGCCTTTAACTTTATCTGGACTTCACCATGTTAATGAGTATTCCCAATTCGTGAAATTGTATGCATGCCAAGTTCGAGATTTACGCTGATGTTTCGAAATAAATTGTTAGTGTTTGACATTGACTAAGAACTTTTGATTATCTTATTAAATAGATTCAGCTAATCTCTTTGTTTGATTATCCAACTAAACGAATTCCACAGATTCTCATGTCAAATATTAAAGACCAACTAATAGTTATAAGAAAACACAGAGGTTGTAAGAAATGAATAAAACTTGTTATATGTTACGAAAGCATTTGTTAAGTACAGAGACATATTAAGTTCTAAAGCTGTATATTCATTGATTATTTTCTGAATTATCAATATTTACATTAATCTTGTTTAGTTAGTACATACAATATGGAGTTATAAAATTTCATTTAAACATTGAAGAATAAAATATAAGCATTAATATTGAAAGTATCAAGAATTATTTCCTAGTCAATGTTCATTTCAGATGAAAGTTTCTTGTAACAAATATATTCCAACACTATGAGCAAATAATTTCATTCCTCCAGAGGCAGAAAATAAATTCAAGACTAAAATTCATTTGATGAAGAAGTCAGAATGTTACTAATCGAAGCAACGCTAAATCTATTCTGAAACAATTTTTATATCAAATTAATTTACCGAAAAACACAAATCCAACTTAGGTGTCTCCACCAGAGACACATCCAAACCAATCATTTTGGAGTGGCCATCATAATTTTTTTTGTTAAATAATAAACATTAATTAATTATATTGCCACATTATTTTTGTAGGATACATTAAGATTCTGTATTATTTTAAAAAACATTTACATAATTCTGACATAAATCATTAAAATCAATATTTTCCAATAAAAAGAAGGTCCACAAACCAAAGCACTTGCCGCTTTTTTTGGCCGGGGGCGATGGGCCTCCATGGCATCCGCCACTGGGCCCACCGCACCCCTTCCAGCTCCAGATACTCCCCACCCACCGCCTTGCAACCTGCGCGCCGCGGGCGAGCACGCCTCCGCCCGAGGTAAGGGACGTGGCCTCGGGCTGCGTGACGCAACAGCCCCCGGGGGCGCCCCACGGCCGACCCCTTGGCGGCGGCGCGGCGGCGGTCTGCAGGTGGCGGATCGCCCCCCCCCGCCCCCCCCCCT
>BOPP01000015.1:4456005-4481112 GCA_017312745.1 Gryllus bimaculatus | reverse complement strand
CCTGCCGCCCCCACCGCCTCCTTTGTCGCCTCCGCCCCCACTTCCTTGGCCGGAGGCAGCGCGCTTTTGTGAGCGCCACCTCCGGAAACGGGCTTTCGCTACACAATGTTCTGGAGCAGCCCGCGTCCGCACGGAGACACAGTACAGATTTTTTTGTGAAACGAACGCTTTACCCCTACACTTATCTTTATACTTCGCGTAAGTGGTAGTGTCCGCTGTTTTGTACTTTGCGCCTAATTAGAAGAGTTTCTTTTGCGATGTTTGTTAGCGGAATAGAATGAAACACCTTCTTTCGCGAGACTAATATTATACACCTTTACTCTGCGTTATTTCCCCTTGTAACATCCGGAAGTAAACGTTACAACAGAAATTGAAAAAGGGTCCAAAACATATGCCATTCATAAGCATTTCCGGATTTATCGCAGTAAATAATTCTCGTGAATGCATTCTCATCAGAAAAAAACTTTTCAGAAATGTACTTAATAAAATATTCACACAAAGATCAAAAGGTTTTTTGCCTACAAATGAAATGGAGCCTTCTTCATTAATAATCGTATAAAGTGATTTAATCACAGAGCTTTGGATTGGTTTTCTAGGCTGTGGTTTTAAATGCTTGGTTTTTCTTTATTGTCTTAAATCGAGTAGCATTGTATACTACATACTTACAAAATATGCGACTTTTTAAACGTCGTTGGAAAAGAGAGAGAGAGGGAGACAGACGGAAAGAACGATTTCTCACTATCGTAAGTCGGAACAGTAAGAACAGGAGCAAGAAAGGTTACCGCTACGTAATTCCGACTTTAATCGAGAGCGTTAATCACTTCTGCACCCCTTCCGGTGAATGGGCAACCAGCAGGAGGAGGAGGAGGAGATTCGTGCCTTCACATGCTTGCAGCGGCGTACTTTATAGTCCGCTCGATTTCTTCATTTTTCGCGCGATAAGAGCTCGCGTTGAGAAAGGCCGTCGGGGTCGGGGGAGAGGGCGGAGAGGGTCGGAACTAGCGCAAGGCGTGCGCGCACGGGCACGCACGCGGAAGGCGAGGCTACACGCACTTCCCGGCGCGCGGCGTTCGTCTTGTGTTTACTTTCTCTCCGCGTTGTTTTGTGGAAGCGTGACGAAACATTTCTTCTGATTTCATTCGGAACCCCCCGTTAATAACAGTCGATGGTTTCGCTATTCCATGTCGGTCGTTGCTTACAACTCCTACTTGTCGAGAGGCTAAATTGGACGGCGAGAGAAGTGAAATAAAAACACATCGGCTCACGATGGTTTCAAATTCTAGGCGACTGAAGTGTTATTATGCTGATTTGAAGAAGGAAGTGGTCTCAAGTTGACACCCTCTAATTGTGCAGAATTTGAAACTGGAAAGTAAACACACCCAGTAGTCTCCTTTCGTATTTTCACTCTGTGCATATACCGTTCCCACACATTACTTGCGAGTCATTGATCAAACCATTTCCATCGATAGTAGTAAGAGACGTCTAGCATTCCTTGTTATATTTACCTTTCATTTAGAAACTGTGTCAGCCCTTCTATTCAAGGCACGCCGACTGGCTTGTAAATCGTACAAATGTTCTGAATTTCAACATTCACTTTTCCTAATACGGACGAATAGAAAGTAGAAAATATATCATTTTCGTGTATTTATGAGTAACAATCTGTTTAGAGTAAAATGTATCCGAAATTCAGAATACTTTTAAGACATTTCTGACGCTGGAAAGTAAAGTAAGATTGTATGCATGTGGAAACTACTAGTATTCCAGTACCCTCTATTCATCACTTGTGTACCTACATTATTAACAATATGTAAACAAAACACAAAAAATACATGAAATAATATTTAAAATTTGCTATTGCTCATTTTATCCAAGGTATATCAAGTTAATGCATGTGGGTTTAAATATATTTTATTAACTTTGAAATCAAATTCGCTCTGTCATACATTTTTTTACTGAAAACAAAAAAAAATTAGTGAAAAACGACATTTATGACCGTTTTCATTATGCATTATTGTAATAGAGACAATTTTTAAAAGTATCGAGATGTGAATAATTTGTACTATGTAAATCATTGACGTAATGATTATTCATCCTTCTCCCTCTTTATATACATACCACATTTGGAATGTTGGAACAAAACATTCGATAAGTTGAATTGTTTTCATTGCACATTTGCAAACTGAGATCTGAAGGGATCTGAAAAAGAACGCAAAATAAAAAAAAATATTGAAATCAGTAACTGATTGGCTGTCCAGAAAAAGCCGCGTTCTGTGCTCAGGTGCCAACGCTTCGGCCGCCATTCTGAGACCTTCTTCTGGGCGCCTCTGTGCCTGAAACGTGGCGTCTTCAGGCTACTGACTCCGGCCGAGGATGCCTACACTCTCGCATTGAAACGCGCTTTAGTTGTCACTAATTGCCTACTGCCCGTCGACTGGCGAAACCCAAAGCAATCGTGCGTGTTCCCGTTTCAGCGCCCGCCCAAATTCGGCAAGGGGGCCGTGTCGCGTGCGGCACGCGCGAGCTCCCAGGCGCGGGGCGCAGCTCTCGTGCAAGCGATCCGCGCGTCACCTCAGCGCCCCGGACGCCCCACCAATCCGCTCCGCGCCTCCCCGCTCCTCTCCGCGCCCGCCTGCTCCGCGTCACTCCGCTCCGCTGCACGCCTCTCCGCTCCGCGCCTCTCCGTTCCGCGCCCCTCTGCTCCGCGCCCCACCGCTCCGCGCCCACCCTCTCCGCGTCTCACCGCTCCGCACCTCTCCGCTCCGCACCTCTCCGCTCCGCTCCGCGCCCGCCCGCTCCGCGTCACTCCGCTTCGCTCCACGCCTCTCCGCGTCCCTCCGCTCCACGCCTCTCCGCTCCGCGCCTCTCCGCTCCTCTCCGCGCCCCTCCGCTCCGCGCCTCTACTCTACAAGCTCGTGCGCGGTCAGCGGCGGCGCCCTCTGCGGTTTCTGGGTCGATTTGCCGCGCGCGGTTAATTGCGGTGTTCCTCAGGGTCCTCGGCTGAGCACGCGCTTCGTCGAGTGGCGACGCTTCAGGTCTTGTCTTTTCTCCGCGACGGTTTGTCCCTAGGACGTTTTATCGCGATATTGGTGTCATGGGATAATTAGAGGTACGGTATATAAAAGTAAATTAGGAGAATGGCGCTTGTTTATGTTGCAGACGAGAGTTTCCGACTGCTTTTTCTTTGGTGTAAAGGCAGAGCTTGTCGAGGCAATATAAAAGGCTTTCGTTGTATTCAAACGTTGAATAGAATGGGAAAAGAAAACACAATTAATACACACAAATCAGAGTAATGAAAGTTCAACATTCGTTTCGTTGTATTCATCTGCCCGAGCACTATTTATACAGTCGCTTCTGTTTTCGTACAACTGTACCTGGACGCCCTAGTTTTCAAGCTGGTTCAGCGCGTGAAATTCGACAGTCACGTACGTTCTGCATTTCAGTGCATTTTCTCTGAGGCGTCCAACATAAACGGCGTGTCTGCTTCGTGCACCGATTTCGTTGTCGGCGAAACTTTCTTCGGGGGGAACATCCTGCTGTCCGCCGGGTCCTGCCGCTCCCCTCGATCTCCTCCCCCGCAGCCTCCCGACGCGTCGGCCGCCGCCCCAGACGCGCCCCACTTCGCCGCAATTAACTTTTGCTTTTCGTGCGCCGCCTCCGCTGCTGCCTCCGCCCCGCCCGGAGCCCGCGCCTTCCACCGGCGCAATCGCCTCCTGCTTCTCCACCTCCCACCCCCTTCCTCCCTTCCCTCCTTTTCTCTTGCTTGTCCTCCTCCTCTTCATCCTCTTTCTCTCCTATTACTCGCTCTATTCCTTCCTTTCGCTCTACTTCTCCTATTCCTACTCCTAATTCTTTCACTCGTTGATCACCCTCTTATTCCTCATCACTCTCATTCCTCATCACTCTCTCATTTCTCACCACTCTCTCATTTCTCACCACTCTCTCATTTCTCACCACTCTCTCATTCCTCACCACTCTCTCATTCCTCACCACTCTCTCATTCCTCACCACTCTCTCATTTCTCATGACTTTCTCATTCCACATCACTCTGTCATTCCTCATACTCTCTCATTCAGCACTCACTCATTCCTCATCACTCCCTTATTTATCACTCACTCATTCCTCTTCACCCTCTTTTTCTTTTTTACCCTCTTATTTTTCTTCACCTCCTTATTTCTCCTCTCTCTCTTCTTCGTCCTCAACCTTTTATTCTTCTTCTTCACCCCATTATTTCTCTTCACCCTTTTATTCCTCATCACCCTGTTTTCCTCGTCTCCTTCTTATTCCTCAACGTATCACTCTTATCCTCCTCCTCCTCCTCCTCCTAACCCTTGTTCTTTAAACTTTCTACAACGCACCGATGTATCCCCTGACTCCTGATGCCGACACGGCTGATAAAGGAAGGCTCTTGCAATGCCCGCGTCGATCGGCGTCGAGGAGAAGCTCATAATTTGAGATAATTTGCATATCATTAAGTAATTGACGGCATCAATTCCAAAGTGGGCGTTACATAATTTAAACCTTAAATGTGTAGATTAAAGGAGTCGAGGAGGGAAGTGTTAAGAAGTATGCAGGAACACCTGTTTCGTAGTGGGCTCATCGATCCTGGATTGTCCTTTATGATTGACTGCTTGAGCTATTTCTTTCGAAAAGAAGTTTCTGGAGATGAACCAAGAGTATGATTTGATATTGGATCCAATAGCTATTAATCTCTGAAACGGCTATTATGTCTTGCGAAGAGATATTTTATTTCTTCATGGAGGTGTGTAAGAAATTTTGTAAGAGATGCTGCCAAGATGCGATTTTTTTTGTTCCCGCACACTAGTCACAATGTTGTTGAAAGGTACATTTATATCTTTTCCTTATGTTTATAATTTCAAAGGGATCTAAAATCTAACTCTTTAAGATTTTAATTTTTGCTGAGTTCTTGGTGGAAAGTTTTTGAAAGTATTTGAAAGCATCTAGACTATCAAAATGTAATTAAGTGCAAAAAATACGCTAAGAAATTAAAGAATTTATTCAATTCGGATTTACAAAACAATTTATATCATATAATAGCCGAATAATAATACTGTTCAAGTATTACGAGAACAACAGGGATTCGGATCAGTAACATTCGCTATCTTGGATATTACGATCGAACTTTCAGACTATTACGTGAAGGACCGGCGAACTGCGCCTTTCTGCAGCATCGGTGTGCGCCCAGGAACGAGATCAGTGACTCACATGACTTATACGGCGGCACTTTCTTGCTGCAACGTTGTAATTACCCGTCAAAGTTGATGGCGCGGTCTCGAGTAACCTTCGTTTGCGGATAGCGGTGCATTTATGAGAGCGCTCACGTTCTGGAAGGCGCCACTTGGAGCGCGGCCCTCTGACAAATAGGTCCAGCGAGAAGCGACCGCCGCCGACGCCGTCTGGCGGAGGCCGGGGACAAAGAATGCTTCGGCTGCCGCGGCAGGTGCTCGGAGTATTCGTCGAGGGCTCCGCGTTTGCAAGGAACCGGTTTGTTCCTACAAGGAGAAAACAGTCATTTGCAACGTGTTTCAATAAACGAGATTCAAAACCCAACGACTTATCCAGTTCTCTTACCAATAGGCGTATATGCTTACTTCCAAACAACCCACTGTTGCGGTATAGGAGAGAAGCTACCTTGCACACACATTTTGGAATGAAGGGATATTTTGGACTCTCATTTATAATCTCGGAAATGGAAAAATTGTTTCAAATATCGGATTACCTTTCACGAATTTATCTCTTTCTCGATCGTATCCAGATAAATATAATTTAAGTTCAGCAGTCTTTTCGTTTTTGTTTTGGTGTATATCTGATCTTAATTAGTACGTAAATACCACGTATAATTATTAAAAGCAATATGAATTACTTGTAAATATAGATGAGCAAACTCTTGGATCATCCTTAAGGTGTCCTAAGTTTCAGATAACCTTTATTGTAGTATCATTGTTATGGTGTGTATTATGGCGTTCACTGTTGCATGTCTCGTGGCAATATGGACTAAGCTTTCAAGACCTCAATGTCTAATATGACGTGTTAAAAACAATTCATGATTTGTTTTCTTCTGAAAATATATTTACCACAGATACTTGGATACATTGTGTGTCAATTACGGAAAATAAATGTTTGAATTTGAACAAACACAGGAAACAAACACAACATGTGGGATGATAGCTGTTTTCTAGAATGATTTCAAAATGCAAAACTTCCTGTTTTCTTCACTGATCCAGTTGGAAGTGATTGCAATATTTTGTTTTTCTTATCAATGATAATTTTCAAGGATCTTTTTTTAAATTTTGTAGCCTGCATGGCAGCAAGTATCATTAATTAATAATAAAATATTTGTAAACAATGTTAAATTCTTGAACTCTACGTAAGCTAAGCATAAGTAAAATAATGCATGTTTTCACTAAAATATTGTTGAATTCACGTTCGTATTACTGAGTTCTATTAGAATAGAGAATTGCACAGTATACGAATAATACAAAAATTAATACATATTTTATTGACTATACATTCTTCATTTGGTTCTTATGTGTCTCACCAGACATAAAGAAAACTTGTTTAAATTAATTATATATTATCTATATTCTCACTTGTGTATCAACAGGCGAAACAGAGTACTAAGGTTACGAGTATGATCCAATATATTTGTTAGCGTATCCAAATAAATAAATAATAATTATCATTCAGGTATTGCCTTTAATGATTATTTGAACATATTGGGGCAGTTACTAGGCAACCCACACCACCCGCAGGAATTCTCCCGCTATTTGTAAATGTTAATATCTCGTTTTTGACCGAAATGTGCTTTATCTCGTTGCTATACGTCTTGCTCGTATGGATATGTGAAGGTCTTGGGCACAAGATTAGCCACTATGCATTAGACCGAGATATTAACATTAACCGTTAGCGGTTTCTGTGAATGGCGTGGCTTCTCTTCTGACTGGTCAAACCCTGCAGTCGGTAACTGACCAACCTCGTCGTGTGATAAGCTTGAAGACCAGTCGCGGTGTCCCATCGAGAGGCCGAAGTGGCTGCGACAGCCGCCTATGCAAAGAAGGGGCAGCTTCGCGTCGGCCACGCGCGTGAATCCTGGCGACGTCGCGGCGGTGTGGTGAGGGGGAGGGAAGGAGGGAGGGAGGGAGGGGGGCGGCGGGGTAACGGAACGCACACCGTTAGCGCAGCAGCTGAGCGCTGCCTCTCCCCCGCGCAACCTTGAGCCGCACACGACCCCTCTTCGCGCAGCCTCCACCTCCGCCCTCGCTGCCTCCCACTCCTTCTTCCTCCTCTTCATCTTTCTCCTATTCTTCTTCCTTTCATTCCTCCTATTCTTCCACCTCCTACTAGTCTTCTTTCTTCTCCTCTTCTTCATCCTCCTCGACTTCGACCTCCTCTTCTTCTTCTTTCTCTTCATCTTCCTCTTCTACGTTCTCCTCTTACTCTACTTCTTCCTCCCATTCTTCTTCTTTGACTTTCTCCTCCTCATCTTCCTTCTCTCCCTCTTTTCCCCCTCTTTTTCCTTGTTCTTCCCTCACTTCTTCGTTCTTCTTTCCCCTCTTCTTCCTTCTTCTTCTTCTTCTTCTTCCTCTTCTTCGTACATTTCTGAATCCTTGGTCTGCGCCACCTCATCTGCGTCTTCTACTTCTCCCTTCTCTTCCTTCTCCTCTTCTTTCACATCCTTTTCTCAGCCTTTTCTGCATTTTCCTTATCCTCCGCCTGCCTCCTCCATTCTATCTCTGACTTCTTCGCTCCCTCGCCTGCTATCTCAATCTCCTTCACCTCCACCTCCACCTCCACCTTCACTTCTACCTCCGTCTCCACTCCCTCCTCGTCATCCTCCTCCAAGTTTTCCTCTGTCTCATCCTTTTTTCCCCCCGTGTCCTTCACCTCCGCCATTCCAACCGCCTCCTCCGCCTCCTCCGCCGACGCCGCCGCCGTAAGTGGCTCGTCGCGGCCTCACTTTCGTTGGAGCCCGAACGGTCGCCCGCGCTCTCATTTTCCATCGGTTATGCACCGCGCGGAAAGTTTAGTGCCACCTCGCGGCGAGTCACGATTGCTCCGGGGGCGAGCCGAGAGTGAAAGAATAAGCGACTGCTATGCTTAACCCTCTAACACCTGACCGTATCATTCTTTTTAAAACTATTGTCTAAAATTCGAAACTTCTAATTGCTGTTTTGTGGACTGATAGCGTGAATTAACAATATTACAGTTATTAAAAGTCAAAATACGACTACGTTCCGTTCATTTAAAAACAATTAAATGCATTTTTTTCTTATTTGCTTAATTTATAACATTATTATTTTGCCAGCTCATTAATATTGTAAATATTCTTGTTTTCACAAATATAATTATGGTTTCTGCGCCTGTAGCATGAGTTGTGAATGAGAAACTATTTTAGTAGACCGTGGGAGACTGAGGTGCGGGTGATCCTCATGAGAAACAATTCTCATGCTGCGGAACTTGACGTTTTCCCCTCGAAATTTCCACACATGAAGAAACTCCGTCCTCGTATTTCCACATAAAAGTACCCTGTTCGTGGAAATAAAACGTTAGTTCATACCGTTTGGTTTTTAAGATATCTACCTTCATTAGGGTAGTCTAGAATGTTACTTACAACTCATTCTTCCAGTTCCAGAGCACTAGTGACGGTAAAATAGTATTCCAGAGAGTATATGTCTTTCTGGTCAGTGACAGAAAGAAAATCGCTGGCGAATTAAGGAAGGGTCAATGTCCTGTATTTGGATGGTATTAAAGAGATGACAATACATTTTCTGGACATCGGGAAATCTGTTGGGCATAGGGTAAAATTCAAAAAACTCGTTATATAACTCACGAAGCATAAACTTCATAATAAATCTCTTTGCGACCTCGTTGTAAATCCTTGTCTTTGTAAAAGTCGAGATTTTATGATAATTATATAGCAAGAAATGGGAAAGAGAAATCGATGAACTACATTTCATAATGTCGCAAGTCAGAGCTAGCAAAACAAGGAAAAATTAAATGGAATTTCGCCAATAAAAGTTAATTTATATTAATTTTACTTCTGTGATTGGACGATTCTTCAGTATTCTACATGCATTATGTTTCTTGTCGATCAATTGAAGGAGTTGGGAGAAAACAATGATATCTTCGCTTACTCATAAACTCCAATTTCTTTTCTCTTCTTCCGGGAGCTTTTTCCAGCTTCAGGGGCTGTCGATTTCGACTATCCACGCCGAGTAGCCTCTACGTCCTTCACGGGGACACGTATTAACCTTTTCGCTAGACACACATGCGGGCCCCTCGGTCTGTGCTCAGCAGACTCACAAGGCTTTCTGCGACAACATCCATACGTGAAAGACAAGGGACTGTTATGCCCACGACGGGACTGGAACCCGTGACCCTTCAGAGCGATACCCTGAGCCGACACACGCTCTATCCACCTCGGCCATTCAAGCTCCAACCTCCTCCAGCTGTTCAACAGAGTGGTTATTAAAGTGGGAGAGTACCTATTGTTGACTGTTGATGGAAGGTGTATTTATTTCATTCTGGAGTATCCGCCTGATCAGGCATGCCTGGACGTCGGAGCGGGATGGAGGCGATAGGTGAACGATAGGTGACGCCAGGTGGGCGTGGCGGGGCGCGGCGCGGTGGGTGCGCGGGTGCCCGGTGGACGCGTTTGCGCAACGCGGCGGCCACGCCTGCGGGCGCCGCGCCGGTCGCCGCCGACGCCGACGCCGTTGGGTCAACGCGCGGGCCGACGCGCCTTCACCCACGCAGAGGCGACAGGAAGACCACCCAAGCCACGCCACCCTCGCAAGCCCCGTGCCGCAACTCCAGTCTCCAAACACCCGCCGCGCAGCGTCGCCCGCCCCTCACCCACGCTCACCCCGCATGCTCCGCTCCGCCCCTCGCCCGTTTCCCGCACCGCCCTGATGCTCCTGCGCAAACTCCGTGCTGCTCCGGCTCCACGCGCGCCCCCTGCTCCACGCGACCGCTCCACCTCGCTCGCCACCACGGGCCGCTCGCCGGCCCCCCCCTCTCTCCTCCCGCTCGCCCTGCCTCGCCGCCGCCTCGCCCCGCTGCCACTCTGCTTCAACAGAGTCACTCGTCGCCCGCCCCGCACACCAGCCCTTCCGCCCGATGCCATTCGCCCACCCCGCCCGTTCCGCCTCTGGCCACAGCCGCCCGCCGCCGCGCACGCTGCCGCTCCGGTTTCGCGCAACGCGCGCGCCTGCCCGCTTCCTGCTCTCTCGCGCGCGAATCGATTACGCTGATCTGGGGGCCGGCGTGGGGAGGCGCTCGCCGGTTGGCCAGGGTTACAAGCGGTTTCGCAGCCCGGAGGGGGAGGAGTCGCTTGGATGTGACCGGGTTATAGGTGCCCCACCAAGGAGAAGATTTTGTTTGTTTGTATTAGTAGAACGCATGTACGCGTAAATGCATATAATCACTTTTACACAGCATTTAATAGTTATAATCCATTCTCCTGTAATAATCCATCCTAGAGTAATAAGCCATTCTCCTTCGTCAAAACTTGCGTTTGGCTAAATTTATTTGGTGATTTAATTTGTGTTGATATATTTCGGGGTTAATCACGATCGTTTAGTTAGAACTAAATGGGATGAAACAATGATTTTAAAGACCTATTGATTTATATACTTTTAATGTTAGTTAAGACCTTGCCAGATTATTATAGTAATTATTGATCGTAATATCTTGACGTGACCTTAGTTTGAAGTATTACTTTTCGTTCCAAGCGTTTCAACATAATCATAAAATATAATAAAAAAATCAATTTGTGTGTACATTATTTGTCCTAAATAAATAACTCATTTAGATTTCCTCACAATAAACTATATATATATATATATATATATATATATATATATATATATATATATATATATATCGATTCAGGTTATTCGAATTATAAATGAAGAGAGACATTTATTTAAATGTGTGGTTTGTACATATTTCATTGATTGATAGTTTTATCTGGAAGGTTTCCCGAAGTTAGTATTAACGTAAATTTGAAACTTTGGAACAGATGTGCTTCAAACAATTTGTACTCTGCTCTGTCCTGTACATTTTGTTCCGCCCTTTCTCTCCATATACCTTTGTCCCTCGCCTCACACACTCCACCACACGTGCGAGCAGTATCTGCCTCGCTTGCCTTTGAATTGCGAGTCGACACGTCGCACGAGGCGCGAAGAGGTTTCACTTTCCCTGCGCGGGCCGTCCGCCGCCCGGGGGCGTGGTGGCCGCCGATGGACAGTCGGCCCCCCTGGACGGAGGGCGGGGGCGGCCGTGTTGCGACACGGGGCTTTCGCCCGTCGCAAGTTCACGGGCCCGGGCGTTGTGAGGCCTCAGGTGCCGAACATCAGAGAGAAATTCATTTCAATTCAATGATGCCTTATTTTTGCGTGGAGAGACTCTGGCCATCAGGCCTGCTGTTCAGTCTGGACAGGCAAATTTCTTTAGGTTCCTTTCACTATCCAGCGGAGAAATAGTATCACTCGGGTGATTAAAATTTTGGCTCAGGGGCTTCATGTCGGTCTATGGATATTTTACAAGCTGTAAATCTGCAACATGAGACAGTGGGCTTTATTTCTACATCTAAGAAAAGCGTACGAAAGAACTTTTTGCCCCTAAAATTCCATATGCGGCTTATTAATCCACCGATTGATTTGTTTACGCATGGCAATTATTCTTATACTATAAACGTATATCCAATGATAAGAAAATAAAATTTAGTATTTACTTGAGTGATGAATTACATTGAGAAATTAATTATTCAGTTCTACTACAATGGTATGACTTCTGAAGACTTCAATAACCACGCAATAAGATGAGCTTTTCAATAGGCTCAGGGTATTTTTCACCCCTCGATAATATTTATTGCATCGTGCGTTTAAAAGTGGCCATATACGAGCAAGTGCCACTCTTCAGATTGGCTCTCGCCGGAGTTGCCACTACGGAGCGACAGCGATGGCCTTAGGTAATAAACAGCCTGAGCCAGACTCGAGAGCCACTCTTGTTCGTGTATGAGCACCCTAGCTCTAAAATACTGTCCTGTGAGAACATGGGGGCAAACTTGAGTGGGAGCTCTAACATTTTGTATAAACCGTGCGTTTGTAGATGACCATATATGGGCAAGCGCGGCTCTTCTGTCTGGCTGCCGCGGTTGTTCGCGTAACGGTGCGACAGTGACGGCCGACGTGACAATTGACACGAGCAAGACTGGTGCGCCGGGTGAGCATCTTAACTCTAAAATCCGGGAATGTGAGGACGTTGGGAAGGATTTGAGTGGGCGGAAATCACCGCGGAGAATGGAGTGTCGACCTCAATGGAACGACAGTGGGGTGACAGCGGGTGACAACCGAAACTAACGAGGCTCGAAGCCGACCTTGCTCGTGTATGGCACCTTAGCTTAAGAAACCTGGACTGTGAGGACGTTGCGGCGGTCTGGAGTGTGAGAGGGCGGGACTCATCGCGGAGAATGGTGTGTCGAACTCAACGCAGCGACAACGATGGCCGAAGCGACAACCAACACTAAACAGGCACACAGCCGCCCTGGCTCATATATGACCACCTTAGCTTTAGAAACGTGGCCTGTCAGGACATTAGGGCGGTCTCGAGAGGCAGGGAGCAGGACTCGTCGGAGAATGGGGTGGCGACCTCAGCGGAGCGACAGTGGGGTGACAGCGGGTGACAACCGATACTAACAAGCTCGAAGCCACCCTTGCTCGTGTATGGCACCTTAGCTTCAGAAACTAGGCTTGTGAGGACGGTGGGGCGGACTCGAGTGGGAGCGGGCGTTTCTGAACAGGGCTATTCGCGGAGAGTTCGGTGGCGTGCTCGGAGCGGGGCGGAGCGGGGTGGGGTGGGGCGGGGACGTGAGCGTGCCTGCTTTCTTCGTCGCGTGCGTCTGCTTCCGGGCGCCGCGGCGGCCGTGGCGCGATGTCCCGCGAGGGGCGGGCGCGGGCGCGGGCGTGCCTGAAAGTGCCGCGCTCTCTGCATGCGTCCCGCGTATGTCGGTCGACCGCCACCACTTTCCAGACACCTCGCCTGGCGCGGTGCGGGGCTTCGGGCGACCCGCTGGCCGACGCGCCTCGCCCACTGCTCAGTTGGTTTTCGACGCGGAGGGTATCAACGGTGTGGCAGACATGGCACGCGCCATGGGCGCCACTCGCGAAGAGGTGTATTTAGCGTATACCCGCTAAAATAAATAACAACAACCCTGATTTTAAGTGTCCTGACTGGGGCGCAAATTCTATTCTTGCCTTGGACGCCTGGATACCTACTAGATACGCTTCTATTTGGACGTATGGAATTATAATAAGGATTCTTTATTTAACGCTCGCTGGTGGTCAGATGGAAGACACGTCAACAGATCCGAAATATATCCATTAAGATTGATGCAACGGATCCGAAATATATCGTCCATTAAGATTCATGCAAACATTCTTTAGATTCAGTCAAAGACGGAATGACTAGAATAATTTCAATGTGTTCATTAAACAACAAAAACATTTACATTTCAAAGCTTTTATTCAGAACAAATGGTCCAATGTTAAGCGTTTAAGACTTACAGGAATATTAGATGTGTAAAACTACTTGGTGCAATGCTTCACAGAACATTTTCATTGAAATGTGTCATGGTACTTTTCTCTAAAATTCTCCTTTCCCATCAGTTGTCTACATATGCTAATCATACTAGAAGTATTCATGCTTCTTAACACTGTGACAGCACTTGTCGCGATTACAGATCATTACTGTAGGAAATAAATATATTTTGCAGGAGGTTGTAAGTTCATCTCTGTGGGGATATAAAACATTGATATTAAGGCCACTTCAGATATATTTGAAGATATATGTTTGGTTGCAACTCAATATTTGACTAATATGCATGATCAAACTCGGCAATATCAATAATTCCTTACCTCATTTTTAACTCTTTCTCTCTCTGTAGATGTACTACTTTCGATCTTCGACATCATGCATTATTAATTACTTGACAATAACGCAATGTTTGATGTTTACCGATCTGGCAAGATGTTCCGTCTAATCTCTCGATCTTTTTGGCGATCCTTGTGAAGGCGGAGGCCTCGCAAACGGTGGTTTCGACTGCTGGTGTAGGCCTGCGGACAGAACAGTCGGGGCGGCGGCGTATTGGACCATAGCCAGCACACAGCCCACGCCCACGCCCACCGCCTCTGCCGCCGCTGCCGCCATCCACACAGATTACCACTGCCCTTCACCACCGGCGCCTCCTCCTCCACCTTCTCCTCTCTCTCTCCTCTTCTCCTCTCCTCTTACTAACCTCATCATGCTCTTACTCCTGCTCCCCTTCTCGTTCTCTTCTCTTCTTCTTCGCTCCTCTTTTCCTCCTCTTCTTCTCCTCCTCTTCTCTTGCTCCTCCTCTTTATCTCCTCTTCTCTTCCTTCTCTTCTCCTCCTCTCCTCCTCCTCCTCTCCTGCTCTTCCTCTCCTCTCCTCCTCCTCCTCTCTTCCTCTCATCCTCCTCATCGTATTCTCCTCTCCACCTCCTCTTCTCTTTTCCACCTCTTCTCCTCCCCCGTTGCCACCACGCCTGCATTTCCACCCCAGACCCAGTCTGCTCATTTACCTCTGCGTCTCTGCCTCTTCACCGCCGTGTCTTCCTCTGCCTTCGCCACCATCTCCACCACCGCCTCCGCCGCTTCTCTCCTACGCAATGACGCACCATTCCGCCGAATAAAAACTGCGCGTGCGCACGTGTTCTTCGGCGTTGGCGCCGCGTCGACGTGACGTCGCTAACATGGCATAAATAATGGTGTACACACACGTTCAGAGGATCTCCCGCGAATGCTGAACACATTGTCTCCGCGCGCTGTATGTCTCAAGGCGGTGTCCGTTTTATTTGCAGACGCATGAGACAATCACGGCTGATTACAGGGTGCTGGAAGCAATTTCTTGCGCATGCATATCGATGATCGGGATCGTAATAACTCTATTGCTTTATAGGCATGCGTAGGCAGCGAGGCTGCTTTTGAAATGCAAAATCATGGTCCGTTGCTTCTTTACTTTAAAGAGAACATATTATAGGTTGCGGAGTTAAAAGGCGATTCTAAGGGTTCTTTGGGTTTTTCGTCTACTAGCTCATTGAAATCTCCATGTAAAGTCCTTGGAGAAACGATTGTTTCTTATTTTATTCGCTGGAAAAAAAAAACTTCACGAGAATGCTTGTTAACTATTTACATATAATACGTATTACATGAGTATGAAAATGCTGGAATGCCAAATGGAGTTCATACTATCTGCATCCTGAAACAAGCTCCTGCAGATACATATATTACAGTTCTCTTTTAGCGCAAAACTGCGGCAAGTTTTGTGTATGTAACGATGATAAATTCATTGCTAAGCGACTTTATTGTTAGAACTTGTATTTCATTGCGAGAAACCAGGGTTACCAAGAAACTTGGTTTGGTCAGGTGAGGGTAATGCACGGCGATTGCGTAGTAAAGAAAATATGCGCGAGTCTGCAACTTCAAGAATTAATGCATCAAATCCTTCCTAGAGCGCATAAAGGCTTCTAAATTCTCAAACTCTTTCACTTCCTTATACTGTACGCTCCACGAAATTCTGTGGGAAGTATTCGAGCTACACGGACTCCTCAATAAACCAACAGTTCAAGAAAATATTCAAGAAATAATACCAAAATATCACCAACGTCTGAAAATGCATCTCAATCATCTACTTCTAAACCTTCTTGATAATAGCCAAGAAGTTTCTCGACTCAATAGAATTTCCACTTTATCTTCTCCTCCGTTGTGGTAATTAATATTTATCAAAACGTGTTATCTAAGTTTGCTCCAACACGTTCATATATTCTTAATCCTTAAAACCTAATGTAATAACGTTTCAATGAACTGTTTATTTAGGATTATATTAAGTAGATATAAAGATACCAATGGGTGACTTACTTGATTTCATTTCATTTGGTATTATTAATAACCAGTAAACCATTTTCTATTTCACATTTGAAATTTATTGTAAACGAGTGTGTAAAAACCAGAAAGGTAGAGGTGACATTTTGTAAATTTATACTACTGTTTAAGTCACTGTAAAGTCGTCGTGCTTTGTTTCATTATTAAAATCACGGCATTTCGATTGTTCATTAAAACGAAGCAATAACATTGCCACTGAAATATTTCCTAAAATAAACACCGTTTTTCTCAGAACTTTTAAAATGTCACTTATACCGTTCTAGTTTTCATCCATTCAAATATTCGTTGGAAAAAAAAGTACTCGAGGCCGACGACATTTCGCCGACACCCATTGAAGTCCATTACTCCCGATGGCTATGCGCCTGGGCCGGCGGGCAGCGGCCGGGCGAACCGGCCCAGATGACGCTGTCGCAGCGGCACGGCGCTCTTTTGAGGTTGCCGACCCGCGGGTGTCGACGGGGCGGGGCCATCCAGGGAGGGGGGTACACGTGGGTCGAAATGATCGTCCGCCACGTGCGGGGGCCGGACCCCCGTCCCCCTCGGGAATTGCCCGGTCACTGGAGGTCGACGTGCCCCTGTGGTCGCTACTCTGCGGGGGCGAGGATTCGCGGTTTTACGGGGAATTAAGAGCTCTTCCGTCGGCCGCGGAGGAATTTTCCTGCTGGGCCCTCTGTGGTGGACACACTCTGCGGGAGCAACGTACAATGCCGCGTTCTTGCGTTAAGATCAAACCACAACGTGTCAGAAAGATTTATCTGCAGTAGAGGTAGTTTAGTGAAGTTACTCTAAGAAGGGACCAGTTTGACAGGACGTGAAAAAAAAACGTCATGTCGGGCGATGGCATTGTACGAGGTAGTGTCGAAGCTACTTACAAATTAGCCAACTGCAAAGGAATGCATTGACGAATTGAGTGCATGTACATAATATACAGTTTTGTTGCCAGCAGTAACCAAGCGTTTGCTGCCAAATCGGTCCCTTCTTATATTAATATCTCTATACAATGCTGCATTCTTGCGTTAAGGACAAACCGCAATGCGTCACAGAGATTTATGTGAAGTGGAGGCAGTACATGAAAGTTAATTTGCATTCCGTTGGCTAGTGATGTTGCAGTATTGAGGATGTGCAACGGTGTAGGATTCGGCGAGTGAGAAAAGCGAAGTTAGGAAAGTATAGGATGCTCCAAATGCGTTCTTAACAGTACGTGACGTGGCTCATAGAAAATGCTTCCGTTGGTGGAAAAAATCTCTTCTTCTAAGTGCCATCGCGATATTTCACTCCCTTAATAGAAACGCTAAAATACTCCAGAGAAGTCAAACAATTTAGATCGCATGCTCTCCCCACTAAAGATTCGTAGAAATAATAATGCTAGATGGTTACAATAATGATTGTTTCCCAAATAGCGCAGAATTTTTTTTCATTTATCCATTTGCATCCATTCCGTGATCCATTTGCGTCCATTTCGGTCCATCCAGAAACCGTTGCGTGATTTTGGCGTCGTCGATCCCTTTTAGAGGAAAGGATTGCTTGATAAAACCCCTTAACCTTTTTTCTTTTATATAAAGCATACCCTATAATTGGAACTCAAATAATGTCACCTAAACGATTTCAAGATTATTTATTACACAAAGAATATGAATAAAAAAATTTGAAAAATGTCGGAAATTAGTCATTTATTATTCCACAAAAAAGTAATAGAAACAAAAAGAACTAATTATCAGAAAATAAATATTTTAAGTTTCATTAATAAATTTTTGCAATTATAGGCTGTTGCTCTAATAGTATCGATCAGTTAAGAGGGTCAAACTCGACCCCTAATCGATTCCTTCATTGTTATTGACCCCCTTCCAAATATCATCGAGGGTCGATACCGACCCCGTCGGCGACCTCTGCGTGGCCTTGCGTGAGGTCCACGTGTGCCCGGGCCGCGGGAGGCGCAGGCACTGCGCGAGCGCAGCGTGCAGACGGGGCCCAGACGCTTCTCTTCGCTGTCGCCACCGCAGCCCCCCAGCAGCCGCTGCCGCTGTCGCGTCGCGGGCCGTCCGCTCTTTGTCAGCCGTCAAGGCCTACTGGTGACCGACCGGCAGCTGCCGCTGCGGGCCCCGCCCTGCACAGCGGCCTAGCGCACATTGCCGCGCCCTCCGCCCGCGCGCCCGCCCACAGCCGCCCCGCCTCCTGCGCTGTGGCCATCGCCCAGCCCTCGATCGCTCTCCGCTGGGTCAAGGGACGCTGTAACCTTCGCTGGGAGAGGGGAGGAGCGCCCTGCGGTGTAGTGGTTAGAGCACGCGCCTTCCGCTGGGAACGCGGTTCAATTCACGGTCGATCAAAGCGGAATTCGCGCTGGACAAAGCGGGTGCCAGGTAGTTTTCTCCAGTTCTCCCGTTTCCCCCCTGCCTCTCATTCCAAAACTGCTCCATCATTCAGGTTGTATCTTCATAAACACCCATTCATCGAATCAGTCAACATCTCCATGTATGGCCAGAAGGAACTGGCATAGTAATTAAGAATGTAACGTTCGTGTCCCGGCTGGGGCGGTGCACCATGGTGAGAGATACTTTGTCTGGGGAAAACACCGCGAGCCGACGTGTAGTTCGGTACTGGATCTCACCATCCAGTTGACGAAGAACTCTGACTACTCCCGTGATGAAAACATCCACTGCACTTACGGGACTAATGACCATAGCAGGTGACGTAAACACAAAATAATCAGTCAATCAATCAATAACGTTCGTGGGGTTGCTTTCATTTTGTTTGCTTGAACACCGAAGCAATGCTATGAGAAAGCGATGATTGTGGTGGTTTCATGTTGGTTTTCGCAATTCTTACCCACTGCGAACGACATTACATTATTACCTTGCATCATTATTAGCGCATATTTATCCAAACTTCCATTCACTCATTCCAGCAATATCCATGGGATTCGATCTGGAATCATAATATTATTTGAAGTTCCAAACAACCACCATTGCCTCAAACCAGTGACGAACTGCAATCAACAAATGTGATACCGCTCGTTAATTGGTACAGGCACAATGTCAGAATCTATAAAAATTGTATTTATAATTTTAACCAGTATCGCTACTAATGTGTCGTTTCGAATTGTAAGTGAAGTTAAATATTTCTTGCAAAACAAACCTTATTTTCAGATAACTAAATGCGGGATAGTTTCCTAGAATTCAGTTCTATCAATTAAGAGCGTAGCATAGATTCTTTTTACATGTTTCTGTGTTTGAACATTTTTGCCTACTTTTCACATTTCGTAATTGGAATCTTCATTTGAATGCTGTGCAGATACAATGTAGCATTCTTCTGTATAATTTGTCAGGATGTGAATGGGTTGTGTTATACGTAACGCTTGTTAGCGTGTTGGGTCTACTTTCCGGGTGTGCGTTTTCTACTACGCTTGAAGAAAACTTAAAGTGTTAGGGTTTCTCTTTTCTATAGTTATATAAAATTTGTGGCATATTTTTGTCAACTTTTACTAACGAGATCTATCTATCTTCGGGAATTTGTCTTCCTTAATTATATTGCAAAAGTCGATGCTTCCCGAATAACGAGGTATTACCGATGTATCATGAAGCTAAACGATATGGACGGGTCCGCTTACAAAATGTGAACCAATAATGTTTAGGGCTTCTTATTAGTATTCATCACATGACTGTCATTTTCGACCATGATTTAAGAACACACAGTTTCTACGTTTTTAATGTTAAAACGATAATAGAATTATTTACTCTGAAATTATAGTATTACAGCATTCATTTTATAGTATTGATATGAAGTAATGTAATTATTTTATTTACTTTTCGACACATGAAATAGTTATAAACGCTGATATACGAATTAGTTTTATCAATCTCAAACTCAATTAAATGAATTTGGACTGGCCTTGCCGCACGCAAACGAGTTAATTCTGTAAATCAACTCATACTTTTCAATTCAATTAAAGAAGGATGTGTTCAAGTTTATTCATGTTAAATTACATACATATGCATGCATATAAGTAACCTTCAATCATTATTTCATTTGTGGTTTATGATGGTGTTATTTGTTGTGGTTTTGATATTTTAATCGAATGCAAGAAATTTTTGAGCGCGTGTAGCGTCGAAGGATTGGTACAGTTTCACCATCTGGCACAGAGAACATCAAAGGCTTAGACTTTATCGGCCGTTAATGAAATGTATGCTGTACAGAAGAGGCCGCCTCCTAGACAAGTCTGTTAAAGTTTTGATCGTCATATAGCGACGAGTTCATTTATCCCCGAAGAAGGACGAAGCACGACAACGGAGATGTTGGCAGGCGTGCCTTGGGCAGCGAAGGCTTCATCGAGATATCGCCGAGGTGACGTGGCGGGCGGTGGGCAGCGTCGTCTGGGCGGAGAAAGCGCGGCCGGTGCACCGCGACGCGAAGCGACGCGACGCCCGACGCCTGCGGCTGTTTTGCAGCCCCGCGCCGCCCCGGAGACGCCTGGCTCGCAGCTCCTCTCTCACTCAACCACTCGCTTACAGCCAAAATCTACACTCGGGAATGTATATGTATATATGTGTATATATATATATATATATATATATATATATATATATACACATACAAGTTACTAAACATTACCCAATTACGTACACAATATGTATATAATGTTTTTTGTGCTTCATTTTGTTTTAAAATGTGTGGATTTAAACCTTTCAATAACTTTTATTAAAGAAAGTTTTTTATAGTTCTTTACTATTTTCCTGAGACCAGCATATTGAATTTCTGTTTCAATTGATGGTACGCAAACGCCAACACAAGTTTCTCCGCTGTTTTAAGTTGCCAGAAACACTTTACCATCAGGTATATATGAAGTATATTATGTTTCTTAAGGTAAAACGCATGTTCCCCTTCCTGTTCTTATTACTTAGAGGGCGTCTCTTTATGCTGCACTTCATTAGTATTACCCACGCTGACCTCAGTAAAATCCAGTTAACGCGCGCTTACACGCGGCCTCGGGCAAAGAAATCGTCAGATTACAGTAAAACCACTTGACATTATGGCAGCCCCATGCAGCCGTGGAGAAAGTGGACCTTACGCGTCTTCCTTTCCGGTAATTAACTAAAATGGATGTTTTTGCAGAGGTACAAAAGTACTGTGAAGCTCAAGAGACACACTTTTCTTGCTGTTAAATGTATTATATAGACATTTCAAACCGGACTTAGGATGTTGTTTGAATCTTATCCCTTTAACAATATGTTATTTGTATTCAAGAAAAAAAAGTGATATGCAGAGAAAATTGTTTTTTTAAGTATTCTATATTGCGTGGAATTACAACGATGCCGAAAGTTAGGAAAATCTGAACTTATATTCCTAAACATTCTCTCTTGGTATGCGTGAAGAATAAGAATAAGAAGAGTAGTATTGGCCCCCAAAAAATAGATTGCTCGTGCAAATCGAAAATCCTAATTCTTCAAAAACCAGGATTGACGTACGACCAGAATGCTATAATTTACAATACCAAGCATGAATCTCTCAATTTGCTTCAAAGGTGCCTACCTGCTCACATATTTCCAAGTACTCAATAAGTACGCTGGGCACGTTGTAGGCGCTCGCAGGAAGGAGATTGAGCCAATGAACTCGACAAGGTTGTGCACCTCCGGACCAGGATTCGCGTCGCTGAGGGCATGCAGACGCAGATGCTGAGGGGAGGGGAAATGGTTAAATAGTTGAGCTGCCTCGTCCGTAGCTAACAAAACGCCAGGATTTTCGTTACCGCAAAGCTTTCTGGCTACCATTTCCACAGCCATCGCTACCATCTAAATCTTTATACTCGTCTTAGGAAAAGCAGCGCTAACTTTCAAAACCATCAGCATTTCACTCACGTTCTGCTCTATAAGGGCAGACAATTTCGCATTCGATACCACTTCGAATTGGAACTTTGTACTATTATTTCTGCGCCCATATTCATGATAAGCGGTACAGCGTTTAATTTAAAAAAAGTTCTATAAAGTCGGTTGTATTCTATTTAAACGAGTCGCCTGTAAGGCTAATGAGTTAATCAGTAAGGTTACTCTCTTTCTGTATTATTCTAACATATTTTGAAACCACATTAACAAGGCATTTCAGTTATTCCTGAGGAGCTTAAGTGCATTCCATTCCAGACCTACCACAAAGGAACAAATCTACTGTAGAATTAAACCCTCCAAATCTTCAAATCTGGACTTTGAGGTCGTTATCAAGCCACATTAGCAACTACACCAAGTATGTTATCAGTTTAATCACCTCATCACTCTGAAAGTCCACCAAATATCTCCATTCTAATCTATAAAACACGTAACCTATTCTCTAATATCCCTACCTCTCGAGCTTCAACGACCGTGGGTCGGTCCCCGTGTCCACCGCCAGTCTGCCCGGCCCCCCGCCAGTGCAGCCGCAATAAATTTCGCGTTGGCCGGCCGGGCTGTCGCGCTTTAATCGGCGCGCGCTGCGTATGGGCAAGGCATGCAACCTGCACCGGACGCCGCTCCTCTGCGCAGCGCGGTTATTAGCTGCGGAATAGCGTAGTAGAGCGCGCGCGTGCAGTTCAGCGCCCCCTGCGTGCATCGCTTGCATCTGGGCTGAAAGGCTCTAGAAATTTCATAAAACAGTTTGAGCCATCCTCTGCTCCTAAATTTTGCACAAACACTGATGAGCAGGACTCTGATTCTGATGACATGTCATCTTTCCATTGGTGCATTCTAGTCGTAGCTCACTTTTAAATTAATGTTTATCACGACATGTAGGTGACAGAAGTGTATAGTTATTTGGTCATTTTTTGAATTTGTAGGTCATTTTCTAAACCTTTACGTCATTTTTGTAATTTGACGCATTTTGTTTCGTTTTCGTGTTTTTTGTTAGTGAATGTTTCATGAATTTACAATGACACTCCAAAACAAAGTTTTTATTCTATCATCAATTCATGTCGAAATTCATTACTGTAGTGGACTCTGTTTTTTCAACTCTCAAAAGTACACGGATCATCAGTAACTTCCTTCCTCCTAAAATTACATTTCCTCCTAAAATAAAGACTTTATGTTACATAAACGTTTATATAAATAAATGTTATTTAACATTGTAAAATTCATTGAATAAATAAATATGTTCAGAAACATTCTTAGCATTTAAAAAAATTGGGTTTTTGTCGTTATTTTTAAGTAATTTTATAGGTCATTTTCAAAGATTAAGTCATCAGAAATGGCCAAAAATGGACCAAAAATGGCTTATGTCTCAGTTTAGTGTTTATATCGTTACAAGCGTCTTCACTTAACGATCTATCTTTGTTCTAACTGGTTTCGACTGCCGGGATTTCACCAAGAAAAAATGACATTTTTATTCCAAATAATACAATTTTATGGAGTTTCGTATATTAATGTAAAGTATTATCAATGCAGTGTCTGCGGCCTTTTCTTTGATTAAGAATGTTGGGAATTATTTTGGCTTTTTATTCATGTACCTGAAAATCAATTTTTTATTCGTCTGAATTTGAGTGGACTTATCATTATCTGTTTATTACAAAATCATTCGCAGTTGCTACGCACAACCAAACCGTCGCAGCTGCTACGCACTGTATTACAAGAAATACTTTCGATTATTGCCTACTTTATAATTAATCTGTTCAATATTTTTATAAACAATGGAAACTAGCCAAATTCGCATGTCATTAGCGTAGTATAATACAGCGCGCGTTCAGTTCAGCAGCCCCTAGCGTCTCGCCTGCAACTGGGATTGAGGCTTCTAGACGTTTCGCACCGCGCGCAGAGCCTTTCTTTTGTTTTTGAACGTCAGGAAGATTCAGGCGCGTCAGGCCAATCTGCTTCATCTCCTTGACGATTCCGCCGCCGCCGTCACCGTCGTTACACTGAACCACATCTGCCTTGACATTGCGTCGTCGTGCAGATAGCGCCACGAGATGAATGGTCTTCCTCGTCCGCGGTTACCTGATTGTGCTGGAGGAAACAAAAACTGCATCCAAACAAAACAATTTGTTTAATATTTGATGCTCCAGTGATAAGGTAGAAAAGACACTACTGGAGGAAAATAAATGCATTCTCCTGTTTTGAAGAATAACGAGGTCCCGCGTTTGAATAGATCTTGGATCTTATTTAAATATCTTGTAGGGAGCATATTTTTTTAAAAGTGGTAAGTTAGTTTTTTAAAAATATTTTTCAAAGATTTATGTCAGTCTAAATTTAAAATTACCCTTGCAAGTTACCTCTAATTTACTTTCTCATTACTTAATTATTGTTTTGAATTTAAGAATTTTGTAGATGTATTGAATTTGAATGTCTTAAAAAGTTTCCTTCTTATTGTTTACTCTAATTATTTTAAACTTTGTTCACTTAGGTCATGATTTAATAATTACGGATTATATTCGTATATTCAATAACGTAATATTAGTTTTACGTTGTTGAAAAATGAAATGTCAATATCAAATATATGCCGAGTTTTTAAAAAAAATTGAAAGTAATGCTTGTATATAATTTCACATAACTGAATACGAAAGAACTAAAACCTGCATCTTAATTGTTACTGATGAAATTAAACAGTGACAGCAGCTCCAGTTGGAAATGTTAGTGCATCGTAGGTGCATTTAAGGGTCATGTTCAGCTGGAAACCTGAATGTTCTTGCAACTTTGCGAACCAAGTATCAACTTGGCTATTCGGGCGACGTCACCGCATCCTAGGTACATGAGCAAAGATTCTGCGACTTTCATCAGGGCGAAGCTGGGGCATAGTTTCAGTTGGTTTCACCTGCGGCACAACTAGTTGTATCACCCCTCCCCCGCACACACAAATAAAATATAAAAATATATATTACTTAATAGTTTATACATTATTGAATATAAATAAAAGTAGAATAAATAGTATTATAAAAAGTAATCTCCACATCACTTTTATTTATAATATATTAAAAATGAAATTCAGAATATATAAAATATAATTTTTAAATAAATAAGTATACAATTTAAACTACAAAATTTTCTAATTGGTTACAACTGGGGCGGTCCTCCACCCACTAACTACTTCCTCTAACTACTACACTGGTGCGAAATGTCCTTGCATAGCCTCCATTTCCTCCATACGGCATTGCTGCCCGGCGCGCCGGAGGGCTGGTAGCT
>BOPP01000015.1:4443140-4455860 GCA_017312745.1 Gryllus bimaculatus | reverse complement strand
CCTCCCTGCATCCCTCCCCACCACCCTCCCTCCGCACGCGGCTTTCGCCCAATCGCCCGCGACAAAAACCTCGCCCCGCGAAATCACCGCTGCTCGCGGCGGCGGAGCCCCCAGGGCGACACGGCAGACTTTTTTTTCCCTCTCCAGTTACCCTGGAGGGGCTGGAATTTATTTGCCTTCGGAATACATAATTTCTGCAGCCGATGAGGCTTTTGCAGGTTGTAAAGGCGGTAACTTAAATAAACTAACTTGTACTAACTTAAAACTAATTACATTTCCTCTTTGGGAATTGTTTGTTTTATTTAATTATAATGATGTTCAGGTTAGTTATTTTTATTGTTCTTATTTCTTCTTTTCTTTAGTTCATTTTCACACTCATTCATTCTTGGCTATTTTTACAATCCCATTCATTCATTCATACCAACAGCACTATTTACACTATTTACATTGCCTTTGAATCGCCACGGCGTCGACTTTACTCAAGACACGGCAGACTCAGGTGCGGGGAGTCCAGGAGTTCCCTCCTTGGGCCAGCGTGCACTCGGCTGTTCTTGGACTTTTTTGTGTTTAATTTGGCGATTCCGAACGCGTCAACTGCTAAGGTCATTAGTGCCGCAATGTTTATGTTTATGGCGGCCATCTTCCCCAGATGGCTGACGACATGTGCTATGTCGGCTGGTGGGGTTTAGTGAGAGCGTAGGCTTCCGCGGCCGGAGTCAGTATTTGCTTGGCTGTCCGGGTGACGCCGCGTCCATGGCGAAGGTGCCGACGTTTCGGTCGCCATTTTGCGACCTTCCTCAGGGCGTAATGGTGGGGTTTTCCCCACCCAGGTACCTCCCACCAGCGGGGCACAGCCCCAGCCGGGACAAGCTCTAAGCTCCCCACAGATCTCCCAACAAGTGTGGTAGTGTTGGCATGTAAATGCATCCACACTGCAGAATATTATCCCACAGACTCGCATAACTCATAAGATCGTTTTCATGACAATAAATCTGGCGTGCGTCGGAGTTTCATCAGTCGCTTTAATGTCACTTTCAAATTAATGTGGCAATCTGTGAAACATTAGCTTCTGTTTGACTCTAGTATCCAAAAACGTTGTAATTGCATTCTTGAAGTTGATTAATGATGCTTGTGCTAATCTGATGTTTCTTACTTTGCAGGTGAGTACCTGTCTATTTCGTACGTCCGCGTTCCTGCAATGTCACCGCTTGGGCGGTAAGTTCAAATGACTCCCATGCTTTATCACGAACATTTACGACACAATTTTCACTAGACCTTTTGCGATGACGTTCACATTACAATAAAAATTATCTTGACAGTCAGATTTCAACTTATTATTTTCGTGACGCAGAACAATTCACTTACGTAAGAATTATGTCGTGAGAAATAAACGTAGATGAAAGAATTCGACATAGTGTGAACCGGAACTCTATTGAGAAACCGTGAAGTTTTCTGAATGGAAGTAGAGTGGGAATTGTTCTACGAATAAGTGTCGAAAATACATTTTACGAACAAAATAAACAAATATTATTTCCTCTTGACTTTTTCATAATTTTTTTATTAGGACGAATAGTAAATTCAGGTCGAATAAAATGAAACTTATCTACCTTCTAAATGCAAACGTTTCTGCTCTATAGCTCTAGATCCTTCAACCGAGCTTCTATTCGTATTACTTCTACACTATTTTCAGACCTATCATCATGTGTGTGTGTATATATTCACAATTGTAACCTAAACTTAAGATAATTTATAATATATGGAATAAGATACTTTTAATCCTTTAATCCGTTAATTCATATGCTTCTGACTAGTTTGTGTTTGCTAAATGAAGAACTGATGGCATGAACAGTACTGTTCCTATGCCTCATGTCACCACAGAAAACTGGAAGACCGGTTTTGAATCCCATTTTCATACAAGTAATGATCTATACATTTTCGGGTATATGTTTGCAGGCCCATTGTTGCTTTCATTTCACCCAAGAGCCACTTTCCAACGTACTTCGGAAGAAAGCAGATTCATCCTCTATTACAAATCGTTGAAGTGTCTTCTTTTAGGCATAAATAGGGAGTCAAGGAATTAATTTTTATATTTGCAGGAATTATTGCACCCGAAATCGAGCCAAAAACGTGCCGGATGTCCTTATATCCCTCCCCCCTTAAGATGTCTTTTTCAAAACAAATGTGTTTGCAATGCTTATTCATAAAACTTTCAAAATACGTGTTTCTATCTCATTTTTCAAGAGGGCTAAGAAAATTCGAAACACAGAGAAAACTGCCTCGTCTGCCCAATGTGCGAAGTCTTCACAACATAAACTTTTATAGTCGTCCGTCGTGGCTGACCAGCGCACGCTCATTAGAAAGTTATCCGCGAGAGGAAATTTCGCTGACCGCCCCGCCGCGCCGGCCGTCTGCTGTTTCGCGTCGCCCAAAGGTCCTTCCCCCCTCAGGGCACCGGGTCATTCCGGATGCAGTGGGTCAAGGTCCTGGGCGCAGAAGGCCCCGTCCCTCCCCATTAGGCCGCGGCTGCAGGAACACAATTTCGCTTGATTTAATTGCGTCCGCGTGTGTGCCAATCGTCGCCCTTCTGCCTTCATTAGGCCGTTCTTCCTCGTTTGTTGCGACACTTTGCCGCCGAGAGGAAGAGGCCCTTGGAGGGTCTAACGGTTTTCTGGAATGTTAATTAGAAAATGTTAATGCACGCACGGTGCAGCAGTGAAATTAAGGAGCTTGGGAATAGTGTTAATGATCTTTATGGCGGATTTTCACACGTTTGGAGGCTCCCAAAGTTTCGTTTTGAGAGCTGGAGCTGGGACTTCATTACAATTAGCTTTCGCTGTTGATTTCCCTGCGTCTAAATAATGAGTTTGATTGTTAATATTATAAATGGCCAGATAATTTACTGTAATTTGATTGATAACGTAGTTCGCGTCCTCTATTCAATTGCCTTCTTAATATGATGAAATCTTTAGTGTCTTTTGTAACTGTTGTAGGAATTTTCTTTAAACGCATTATTTTCTAAAAGACCAAAGCTATTTTGATAATAGATGACATACATTTTCAAAATTTATCTTGTACAACAATTTGTATTCTTCCTCTTTATTAAACACTTTTTTGCAATCAAATGAAACAATCGATTTTATGCGCTTTAACTGCACATGTTGAAATTCAATTCAATAGTACGGTTCATTTTAATAAGAAACTCGAAACATATTTTGTCAAATGATTAACTATGATTTTTATCTACTGACTGATATAACCCAATTCACCCAACGCCTACTTCTACTCCGAACTACATTTATAGTTCAATATATCCAATTACAAAAGTTCACAGCAACAACAATACTTGGATCTGCAAACATTTTCAATTACTACACGAAAGTGAATTCGCATTCAAATTACTGTAAATGGTCTTTCTTCTAGAAGTGTATTGATAATTTATATTGAGCAGACTTTCCTTCGCGTATTTTTTTGAAATCTTGCCAGCAAAAACGTACAAATCGACGAGAACTTTCTCCTTTACCACTATCCCTCAAGCCCAACTAATTCCCCTCAAATCCGTTCTCATAAGAGGCTCTTCTAAACAATAGCAGGCGCTCCCACTGCATGGAATCTTCCTGTTAAACATCACGTATGAGCCCCTCCCCACCCCTGTTAGATCTTGGCGAAGATAGTGCGAAATCCATCGCCAGTGTGAGTTCGCCAGATCGGGCGATTCTTCAGAGTATCGGCGCCGGCAAAGAACAGTGAACTTCGCCGCGGAAGCGCGTGTGGGAACGGCTGGGGCCGAGCGTGGGTATCAGCAACCCGGTGCGGAGTCCCCTTATTTAGGTATTTCAATTTAAAAAAACTAAATTGTATATTAATTCTAAAGAACTTTCCCCAAGAGCAATCATTATTGTGTTATGTACAGGTTACAAATACGAAAAAAGTAAAGCATATGTTTTACAATATAATAATCACATTTAATACAAATATTCGTACGCGTATGCCACTTACATTAATATAACACGTATGATTATACCTTCAAGATCGACAAGATTAAATGACTAGCGAATGGAATATAAAACGCAAATCAGCTTCCAATTAGAACTAGAGCGACACTGTTAGTATTTATATTTTCACGGGCTTCCCTAAAGGGACTTATCCGTTTTGTAATCTAATTTACAGGTGTTAATGTACAATTTTAAACACTATTCTTTATATGATGGAAGTCATTCTGGCTGAATATTAACAACGTAAACAATCCAAGCACGAAATAAAATACGGGGAATCCTTAAAATTCAACGGACGGTGTTGTCTGTCCTAATAATGAACAAATGTCATACTATTATACATTCACTTAAAGAAATCACAAAATAGGTAATAAAGGATTCATGCTCATTTAAATCGTCCTACATCGTAGGTGAGACAAAAATATGAAACGAAATGGTTCAAATTATTACAAGATATTATTTATTTTGAAGTTTTGCCGCCCCTAAAAGTGCCACTTGGGGCGGTTTCCCCCAAGTTCGGCCCCCACTACGCTACGTCACTGGGCTCTTTACTGCAGGTGTCTCCCTTCCCACATGGCGTGTCGCCCCCCCCCCCCTTCGATGGCCCGGGATATCGCCGTCTTCCCCCGAGCGGTAGGTCAACTAATGGACCGCGCAGCTAACGAAATGAACGGAGGTGAAAACACGCATTGCCGCCAGCGATAGCACAGATAATCATCGACTTTCCGGATGTCTTTATTGAACACAATAACAGGATTTCCTTGCATCATTTAGAACTTTACATAAAAAAGCTTAAAAAATAAGTTGAGAATTTTGGGGACTACAAAAATATTTTAGAAAACTTATTTTATCACATAAATACGCATTTGGAGTAGAACGCATTAGTGATTTTTTCATTTCAATCTTAATAACTATTTCTTGATATATTTTGTTGGTGTGATCTCATCTAAGAATGAATAGATTGATAAAAATGCTTGAAACAAAATAACATCAGAATGATGTTTTATTATTTGCATTATGTATGCAGAAAAATAATATCTAGGTATAAGCTCTAAAAAAAATGAAAAAGGGAGACATCATTTTAAACAGTAAAAATATTTCAAATATGGCAAGACACTGAAGATACAACAAGAAAAAGTTCCTCGTCATATTATTAATTTTAAAAATTACTTTCTTAAATTGTTGTTTCATTTTTAAATTATGTATATCGATTATTATTGTTATTTAATAATTTCGATACATTTTAAATCGGAAATCATACATAATTCTGGATGCCATATAATATCTCATAGGCATTTGGAGATTGTCGATCAATCCTCGACTCGCGAAGCAAGGAAGGAATTTTTGTGATAAATTCCAAAGCACGAATAGTTTTAATAGGACTATTTCCGGAATGAAATGATGTCCAATAGATTTCCAAAATGCGATAAATATTGAAAATAACCGAATGCTCTAATAATATCAAATATATTATGATATAGTACATACGCAATTCATTGGAAATCGACATAGCGATCGATGTATACCGTTTATAATTGGCCAGTAGGGTGGAGCGGTTATAAAAATGGAAAAGAAAAAGCGATAAACTTTTTGAGATACATCGTCCTGATTGGGGCATTTAGTATAGTATTATTATTAGTATAGTTAAACACTATTGGTTTTAATTTCACGAGTGGAATAATCCTCATAATTTTGTCACTAAAATGTGTACGTCCAGTTCAGCGATCTGTCGGAACCTGACCCATGCATTAACTGTCGCTGGAAGGAAATGCCACCCGGGCGGATGCTGCGTGAGAGAAACGGCTCCTCCGCCCGCGTCTAATTCAGTCACGCGCGTCCCGTCGCCGGTGCCCCAAGGTCGTCTTTTTTTTTGCGATGTCGCCTCCGCGCCGTGACTGCTTTCGACGGCCGGCGACACTCCCTGCAGAGGCGGCGCGACCGGGGACGCGACGTCGACAGCAAAACATCGATGCCACTAAACATCGATGCCACTAAACTTCGATGCCACTAAACTTCGATGCCACTAAACATCTATGTTTCAAAACATCCATGATTTTTAGTCAATGTGACGAAGAACAGGTGGAGTTAGTTACGGTAAAAGAACCGCACCTTTTTATAATTAAATATTAAGCTATTCTATTTATGTATAAAATCGAATCAATGATCAGCTCATCGGAAGCTACTACATGCTAGGAATATGTTTGCCAACTGACGGTGTTATTTCTTTAGGCTACAAGTGCGGCCATATTTGCCACATCTCTCTCTTGTCCTCCAAGCGTGGGAATTAAACTGACCCAGGCAAGGGGACAGCCGGCGAAGTTACACAATCGACCGAAAATGTCAAATACATACAATATTAACATCGATGCTTTTTCGCACATCGATTGTCAGTGCGATCGATGTGTTGTTTCGTAGTCGCAACGGTTGGAGCGCAGCGTGGGCGTCGCCGCCGCCGCCGTACGTGTAAGAGAGGGACGTGCACGCGGTGCTGGGTTCCAAGGTTGTGGGTGTGGCGGCGGCGGGGCAGGGGACGCTTTTGAGAGGAAGGTGTGGACTTGGTGTCTCATAGGTCAGCGAGAGGGGTAGGGTGGGGTGGCAATTTGCTGGAGTACGATAGGTCTGGACGTGAATGGCTGTCTGTGTTAATGGGTTCCGAGTGTTTTCGGTGATGATGATTATGTTCTTTCGGTGCTGATGTGGTGGAAAACCTTGCGTTTTCAGATAATTTTTTCTTATAATCTCCAATGACATTTCGAGTTGCATTCATCCATTATCTACCATCCATATTTATTTTATTGATAACATAATTTAATGATTTTTCTCAATCTTTTCTTCTTTTATTCCTATTATTATTAACGAAACTTAAGTTCTTAATTTTCTAATAAACTCCTGTTGTAGTTCAAAATTCTTTTTGCGAAAATTTGGATTCAATCGTCCGAAGAAAATTGGTCTCAATGTAACTCAAAACCTTTTCACAATTTCAAGTGTTTAATTGAATAGGCACGACTAATTAAATTAACTTTAATTAAAATCGTTTGATCAAATTCGTCTCATCATTTTCAGATGTTAACATAAAAGTCTCGCACTATCATACGTCCTCACTTCATATACATAATGTATTGTGTTTAATTTAAAATCTTCCCATCCCATTGAAATGATTGAGAATGACACACTAAACACTAGAAAAAGCAACTGGGACGGACATAATGTAACTTACATCACATTAATATTATTTCTAAACAATGTACGAAGAATCCGTTTACTGCAGGAAATCCTCGTGGATATACATAGTTTTCTACCCTACGATGAGGAATGATAATTGCAGATGCTTTGCAGGTAATGCGGAAATATGTGAAGCGATTAAGGTTTTTGATTATCTATTGATTATCTAGAAGACGCATCTACTGTAAACGCCTACTAAGTCGTTCTCTTCCTGCTACAGTTAATAGTGCAAACAATCACCTTCAGTAAAAATGCTAAAATGATCATCTATGAACCTTTTAATTGCGGTGAGAAAATAATTGATAAATTAAATACTATTAACCCTACACTTAGGTAAGAAACATCTACCAGAAAATCTGCGAAATTAATATTTAGATTGTTTTCGATAATTTATTAAGACTGGTGCGTTTTTACCTGGAAATAGTAAGTTTTCTAATTTTGCTAAAGAGGCTTACTCTCGCTTGTCTGGATAGAAAATTACTCAATCAATTAAAAATGTTGCGTAATTTCTATAAAAGGCGTGTTCAAATGCTCTGACAAATTTAAACCGTAGATTGGAAGCAGCAGTTGTGACATTTGAATGCCTGACCGTCTCCTCTCACTTGTCAAATACTTATCTCCGCCATGTGCGTGTTTTCCATCATACATTCGTCTAAGTCAATATTTTAGCACACGTTTAAAAGTGGGCATAGACAGCTAACAAACAACTACATTACCTCCAACACTTTCCCCTGGCAATGAATCAAACGTCACGATGTGTTGGTTGCTCTGCCACAGTCTGGCCTATATCCTCGTACCTTGTTCCATCTTTGCCTCCTCATGGTCGTTACTCACGTCACCATTATCGTATTAATACGCGAAAACAGTCGTGCCACGCCGTCACGCGCAAAGTGCAGTTTCGTGGAGCATACATAATCAATATGCAGCGAGGGCACCTCCTGATGACCTTTTGTCCTCGTCCCAGCTACCTCTGCACTTGGACGCATTCGTTTTCTGACTAGACAGGATATCGTAATGTCACATCGCGACGCGTTGCGGAATGTGATGTAGAAAACAACTTTCATACGGATTTTGTGGCCGAAGTGTTCACGAAGTGAGAGTTTCATAAGAAGAAATAAATGTTTCTCGCCATTTTTAAGCCAAGTGTCTGTAAGTGCGTAATTTGCTGGTAACTATTGATCTGCTTTTTAAAACTCACCAATTTCTTCTAATTGTTTGCCAAATGCATATGCGCATAGCATATTTAGGCAATAGATGCTCGTGTGACAAAACCTATGTAAAGAAGAATATTTCGAATCGAGAAAGGGCTGATCTGCAAAAACGTTTTATGATTCGGTTGTTGTAAATTATCATTAGCCATACATCCCAATTCGGAGAAGACCTCCCACTCTGATGTGGGGTGGCTCGTACAAGGGAAGCCAGTCCTGGCGAGTGTTTTTAAATCCGTGTTGAAAACAGACCATCGGTTGTTATTGAACGACAATTTATTTGAGCTGACATTCATTTGACACATTTATTGAGCTGAATCGTTTTTAAATTGTGAATGAAAGAGCAAAAGTTCATGATCAAATGGCTTCGCGTATTTGTGGAGAGCTGCTTCTCGCAGGCCTTGGGGCAGCAAGTGCACCCAGAGGCTACTCAGTTCCAGTGCTTTAGCACGGCTGCGCATAATGGGGAAGATCCTCGTAAACTTAGGAGTCTGCGCGAGCAATCGACGAGCGACCGGTGTGACGAATTTAATTCGCGGATTCACGCAATAGAGTACCCTCCCCCGCCCTTGAACCACGCCTTCTCCGCTTCCTCGTTCACGCATGGCTAGCGCGGTAGTTCAAAGAAATAATGCCATCAGTTGGCGAAAATTTGCCTAGCATGAAGTGGCTTCCAATCAGGTGATCATTGACTGATTTTTGTAAATAAATAGAATACATTAATATTTAAGAATTAAAAGTTTAAAACTTTATTGAAATGCGATTGCAAATATATCACATGAATTGCTCGCAATGCATTAATTCAAACATTTCCAACGAACCTTACTTCAGGCCATCTGAATGCGCGTTATTTGCTTCAGTCCGCTAGGCTAGTATATTTCCAGTGGTGAATCCGGAGCATGCACCCCTCCCCCCCCAAAAAATGGCATAGAGTTTTCATTTATTACTTTTCTTTATTTTTCAAAATTGAGTTACATATTAATTTTGGAATTATTTCAAAAATAATGTATAATATTGTATATACCCTACAAAAATAATATACAATATAATAAGAAATAAGTTTATTATTAAATAAAACTTTATGAACCCCTAAAACAACGATCGGCTGGATTCGCCCCTGTGCAAATTCTGTTCCTCCTCCTACCACGCATTCCAATAGCATTCGTTTCGCTACGTGCAGGTCGTTGCCCTGTCACCACTCTTCCGCTTGTGTTTTCACACTACGGTTACACGACTCCCCTTAGCTACGCCTCCGTCACAGCCGTCATCCTGAAATAATTCGCCCCAGTCACCGACCCGACCTCCACTTCCTGCCGCTCCTGCGACTCCGCCTGGCTCTGACCCCGTCTGATCCTTATCTCCACCCGCGCCCTCTCTCTCTCTCTCTCTCTCTCTCTCTCTCTGCGTCTCGTCGCCTTCCTGACTTCTTGCGCCCTGTCTCCGCCCCCACGCAACAATCCTGACGTGATCCCTTCTCTTCACCGCCGTGGCCTCTCCTCCGCCCCCGCCTAGCTCCGTTTCCTCTCCTGTCACCGCATCCGGTCAGCAAACCGTCTCTCGCTGGACGGAACTCTTCTTTCCCTGCTCTCTTCATCCTGTCCCGTCTCCTGCTATGGACCGCCATTACCCGAGATGGGTGATTTAATCTCGATTGTTTTATACGATTAATAAAAATGGAATTCGATTATTTTTACGGCGATTAATGTACATGTGAATAATTTTTAATTATTCAGCTCAATTTTATGTTAACATAGATATTAATTTTCCAGACAAATAAAGTATAAAAATAGCCATTTTCACATGCATTGTAGCCATGGAAATACATCGTCTTTTTATGTCTGACTTTGCGATCAATTTTATGATAGCTATACGGTTGAAGTGAAAAGTTGATAATGGTATAAATTCTGAATTTTTAGTAGTGGCATGTTTAATCAACAATCTTTACAACATTAATTTCCGATCAATATTACTCGAAAATAGCACTTGATCGATTACTTTTCCATCTCTAACCATCTCTAAGTCATCACTCTGTGCTCTGCCATTCCTCGCCTCAGTCTCTGACTCTTTCTCTTCCTCGTCTCTGCCTCCACCCGCGATTTCGCCTCTGCCGCCGCCGCCGCCACCGTCGCCCAGCCTCCTCAATCACGTGCGCGTGTCCTTGTGGCGAGCAATCGCAGCCACTGCCGTGCGCCGGGGAGAAGAGGCTCGAGATCTTCGTGGAATTCGTCGGCGCTCACTTAATGCACAGGGACATCCGGGACATTTCTTTCTGGAGATGCAGGTAGATGTTTGCACAAGGTCTCGTGTTCTCGTTAGTTGCAGAATTGCAGTAAGGAAGGTCGTTTTAAATGTTAATTAAAACTGGTAACAATTTTAGGAATGACTGTTTACCACTTCTTTCGTTCTTCAATAAACGATAGCAAAATTGCAATAGAGTAGCTGTTTAATAGGCTCGTAAGTAAATATCAACAGTTTGCTAGTGTTGAATTTACATAAACCAAATATAACCCACACACTTAAAATCTTTCCTCATTTACTTTCTACAGAGTGGTAGAAGGACACGAAGTTAATGTTCTCGGCTTTTCGTGAAATTCATTAAAAATATTGCTCATGTAATATTCTTTTTTTTTCAAATCTCCATTACTCATTAACAAAACGAAAATCATTTGATCTGTGTAAATACCGAAAACACCGCAAGTCTTCAAAGAAAATCTTTGAACTTCTTGAATATCATTTACGTAAAATGTGTATTTTAATACCAGTTTACGGTAAAAAAATTACAAAATCCAAAATAGTGTGTCCTGTTCGGGTACAAATACATAGAAACGAATCAAGTAAAATCTTCCCATCATTTATTTTACTTCGACATTATTACGAACACAGTCTCGTACATCCGTTATAAAGCGAGAGTGCACTGTTTAATTGTGCTTTATAACCATTCTAATTGGTCATATTTCTGAGGTAGCGTGCTTACTAAGCAATGTTTACTGAGTGTGAGGACATGAAAGTAGATCTTTCCGAATTATTCGAAACACATTTAGTACCATTGACAATTCTCTTTGTTCATTCATTCACTGACGATTTTCAATTTTCTAGTTTACTAAACGAAAAAAACATGTTTAGTGAATCTTATCATGCAAATAATTGGATTTACTGCACTAACCATGTTTAGAACATTGTACTACAGCATTTCTGTCAGTGCGGCCAGGCGCGTGGTGGCAGGTGAATGGACGAGACGTCTACCGCTTTCCGAGTGACTGCTCACGGGCTCGCGGTGTAGTAGGCCGCTCGTAGCGCCCTGACAAGCGACTCTGCGCATGCGCGGCGCACCCCTGAGCGCCTTTCTCCCCCGCACCGCCAGCCCCCCCCCCACCGCACCCCGCCACCCACAACCCCTCTCCTGCGCGCTTGTCGGAGCGCGCTTGGCGACGCCTTTCGCTGCTGCCGGGGCCTGGCTGGCGGGCGATTTTGGTTGGTTGATTAGTGACTTCGGGCTCAACTACCAAGGTCGTTAGCCTCGTAATTGTAGTACGTGTTTTGTGACGGAAGGTAGCGATAACCACACCTCACTGGATGGAGAGATCCGGCCTACGGTTGGTTACGGGTTTTCCGCAACCAGGTATCTCCACCAGCGAGACACCGCCCCTTTTTATCTCCAGTCATGTGTGGTACTATTGTGCATGTAAGTGTAAGCGTGTAAGGGGTACGATTGGACAAGGAATGGGAAGGAAAGATAGCGCGCTGTCCGTGGCCCGTTTGTTAGGGTAGTGCTCCAGCATTCGCCTAGTCACCGGTATTTGTCCGAACAGACCGACGAACAAAAGTTTCCTCCTGACAGCGACAGAACTCGACCTAGCTAACTCGCTAGTGTCGAAACTCCTGCCACCGTCAGGTTCTCGAACTTAGATACTCCCGGTGCAGTGATATCAATTAATGCCCAGACCCACCCCTCCCGGTCGATGCAGGCGTCCCCAGGCCGCTGGCGATTTCGCCTTTCTCTGTCGGTTCGACTACCTGGTATGTCTTGAGTTTCGTAGCCACGTTTTGGAGTTTCACTCGCTATTTATTACACCTGGCGTTTCTTTCTAATTTCGTTACTTGTTTTCTTCATTTCCATCTGTCACTCTTTGTTTCAGTTCTTATTCTTGCCCATTCGTCTTTTCATTCTCAGTTGTATATCATTATTAGTTTGACTTCCTTTTGATTCCTGGATTTTCACCTCCCCCTTTCTATTCAGGTCGCCTGTTAGTCGCCTTAACTTTTCCCCCTCTCTCTTATATATATATATATATATATAT
>BOPP01000015.1:4413286-4437605 GCA_017312745.1 Gryllus bimaculatus | reverse complement strand
CACCCCACCCCACACCACACCACCCACTCCACAGCGTGGGCCGGCCTCACTTGGACAACGAAAGGCACGGAATGACGGGTGCCTTCACACCGAGCCACTCGGTGGCGCCACCGCGATGCGGTAGAGCCCTTCAAACAACCGCCGCTGACCGCCACTGGCCGCCGCTAACCGCCAAAGAGTTGTGAGCTTAAGCCATTCCAGCGGTATGATCTGCGCAAAGATGTGAGCACAGGCTGACAAAAGACAGGGCGCAGGCAAAAATCAGTTCAGTGGCGCGTCTAATGTGAACGCTGTCATTTAGTGTGCCTTCATACGGAGCCACTCGGTGGCGCCACCGAAATGTTCTCAAACAGCCACAAATCACCGCCACTGACCGCGAGAGAGCTGTGAGCCCAGGCCGTGCCAGCGGTATGATTTGTGCCCAGCTGTGGGGACAGTTCATACCGCGGTGGACGCAGGCTGCCGAAAGACGGGCTGGAGGCAAAAACCGGTTCAGTAGCGCGTCTAGTGTGATTGCTGCGATTTAGTGTGCCTTCATACGGAGCCACACGGTGGCGCCACCGACACGCGGCAGGGCCCTTCAGACACAGGCGCTTCCGACTGGCACCAATCGCGTGAATCACTCTGCTGTGGGTTCAGTCAACCGAAAGGCTGCAAGCAAAGAAACGGTTCAGTGGCGCCGTGTGAAGGGTCCCACACAGGAATAACGATATACACATGTTTTACTGACTGGTCCATTGCCACGTCCATAACCGGATTGCATTGCATATTAATTAAAACCATTTTCTTCCTGGTCTAGTCTTCGTAAATGACGTGTTGCAGCAAATATCGTCGGCGATGTTACTGTGACACCAGTCCTTTTCTTCTCTACAAAAGAGCAGAGAATCTTAAGGCATTTTAAGGAGTCGAAGATCATCATTTTGACAACAAAACAAACTTCTAGTCTAGCTCCAAATATTGTGAAATTTGAATAGGTTATCGTAGGCGCGGTACGTTAATTCATTTGAATCTTAAATTATTCGCGTATTAAACACATTACGTAAGTTCCTAACTCATACCTCTACAGTATCTTTGCTTTATTTCAGTCTCTGTACATATTTAACTTTAAAATAGTTTTTTAAATATATTTCTCCATTTCTTGAATGATTGTATAAAAAGACTCTTCAATAAAAATAAACAAGTCAATGATTTGATGTACTAAATAACCATATCATCTTGTCAAATAAGAAATGCTAGCACACCCGGATATTGCATTGCACATAAACTAAAAGCATGTACTGTACTAACAACGCTAGTACAAAGCAATCAGCAAAGGATTTACTGATTTCTCTTGCCTCACCATCTTCCTGGTCTAGTACTCTTAATTGACGTGTTTTAGCAAATATCATCGCTGTTTGCTTCTTTGCAAGTAACATAGTGACACCAATTCGCTTCATGGTTTGCTCCACACAAGAGTGAAGCCATAAAGGTCGCAGTATGTGCTGATGAGGATGGCCGAATGGCTTTTTCTGCGAGTGTTTGTACAAGTGCATAGTCTCGCTGCTTCCTCGACGTTCCCACGTAGCCGTAAGGTCGAGTGGATACGTGTTTCTATTGATCGCCCACGTACATCGCCTATCAAGGTCACGTCTTCTCTGGACATTTTTTAGGAAACCTTAAACGAATTCCCTACAATGTCTTCTTGACTCGGACATCTTCCTTGTCTCTCTGAAAATTGAAAAAGAACAACACATTTGGTTGTACGTGCTCGCGTCTCTTAAGCAATATTTCAAGCTCCTCATGGTCATGAGCAGACTTTTGTTTTGCTTGTTTGATTAGAAATAAGCTTCAAGGTTGCACTTGAAAGAAGATGCGCAGAATCCCCAAGTTATTTTGAAAGACTTCATTTTTCGAACGAACAAACGAAAGCAATTATATTTCGAAAACACAGATTGTATGTAATTGAAAATAAATGTATTTAAAAATGAAATATTTACCCTTCTATTGCGAAAATATTTTAAGTACCTCTTAACTCAAAATGAACAACACATGTCCATGAGTGGCATTTCTATAAGATTTCTTGTTCTCCTTTCATAACACACTTGTGTGCTATTGAAAGTAGTGGATGAAGAAGAAAAAGGGTTCTCTTGGGCCATTACAAGCATATTCACGGGTTTCCCAACTCATGCAATAGTATTTCACAGAGTTCGCACATCTTATGACGTTCCATCAGTTACGGGGCTCTTTCAGTGAGCTTTACTGTAAGGAATTGGTTGAAATCTTCACCAACTGCGCTTCATTCAAAGCGTTTGCATTTGACCATTTGCTGGGAATGTAAAGCAAACATAAGATCTAAATTCAGATCACGTTTACATAATTTATATCATACGTATGGAAACAGAGAATTCATTGGGAAAGCAACTTCAAAATTTTATTGCTAATGCATTTTAAATTACTATTACCCGATTGTCTTAAAAACAAAAAAAGTATTGTGTTATGGAAAAGAAATAGCTATATTTATAAACAATATAGAGATATGAAGTATTCAGCACGTTGGAACAAAACCGTCATTCTTAGCATTTCATAAAGAATCAAGGCATTCCTATCGAATCAAAATTTAAAAACTAGAAACAATATGTGAACGTAAAACTGAACACTAAATATTTTCAAATAAATAGAGAAATGTTAAGGTAGTGAAAGAAAGCATACATTTGTATTGCACGTGATGAGTTTTATTTTCATTTCTTTTAGAATAAAAATGTAAATACAATCGTAATAAAAAGTGTTCACTCTGTAAAGTATGTGTAAAAATAATAGATGACTCATGTAAGTACATAAACTATGGGGTACGGCTGAATAAGAAATACGAATTGAATGGATTATCATTGTTAAAGTGCATAATTACATGTACCAGGAGAGATGGCTCAGGGAATCAATTGATGTCTCTGACCGGGAGGTCCTGAGGTTCGAGTCCCGGTGGCAGGATTTTCGTCACTAGCCAGATAGCTGCGTCGAGTCCTGTCCCTGTCTGGAAGACAGTTCTAGCAACCGACTGCTCTGATCGGTAGTTTTCCTTGGTTTCTTGAATCAAAAGCAGGCGAATGCCGGAGCAATTCCCTACAAAATGAGCCACGGATCTCGCGTGGTCTTTCCTTCCCATTCCTTGTCATATATACTTCTTACGCGCGTGTACACTTATATGCACTACACTACCACACATGCTGAGAGACCAGGATGGAGCTTAGAGCTTATCCCGGCTAGGGTGGTACCCCGCTGGTGGGAGATATCGGGTTGGAGAAAACCGCACTAGCCGAAGGTAGGTCGGCACTGGATATCTCCATACAGCAGGTCAAGACCACCGCCACCTCCTGAGCAAAAAAAAAAAAAAAAAAAAAAAAAAAAAAAAAAAAAAAAAAAAAAAAAAAAAAAAAAAAAACCTACACGTACAGAACTATGAGACCTTAGCAGTTGACGCGACCGGAATCACTAGTAATCATTCAATAAATCAATTAATCAATCTATCAATCATGTGTTTGCATGGCAGGGCGTTCAATTGGTTGACACGAGCAACCGATCCCCCTCGGAGCCGATCCGGCCGGCACCGCCGTGTGCGGCTCTGTGTGTGCGCGGGTGTCGAAAGCGCCCTCAGCGCCAAAACATCTCATTAAGTACTCAGCGTAATGACGGCCCGAGAGCCGCCCGCCCGCGCCCCGACCTTTCGACCAGGACCTGCTCGGAGCGCGCGCCGCCATTGCGCAATGCATCTAAATATTATGGTTGCGGGGCGCCGGCGGCGGGCGATGCCGGCCGGCGCGGGGCGGAGCACCAAGGGCCAGAGCAGGAAGAAAATGGGAAAGAGAATGTTCCGACGAAGAGCTAGAACTATTTTTAATATTAATGATTAAAAACTAATTGTCAAGTCTGAATTGCAACTTGCGGAGGGATTTTTAATGTTTTAAAACAATTTCTGTGTAAATATTTAAATTATTATAAATGTCCATTAGAATAATACGGGATATTGAATTTTCTAAAATTCTCCTAGGTGTTTTTTTCAGAAAAGAGTCAAAACTTTAACTTCATCAACGAAATGACGGAGTGCTGACAGATAAAGCAACTTCACACTAGGGTGGTTAGGGGTGGGTTTGGTGAGTGACGGTGGGGAGTGGAGGGTTCGGTGGGTGAGAGAGAGGAGGTGATCGTGGGTGAGGGAAGGAAAGGGTTGGTGGGTAAAGGAGGGGAGGGAAGGAAAGAGAAGGTGTGTGTGCTAGGGTGGATAGGGGATGGTCGGAGGGTAAGGGCGGGGAGGGGTGATGTTGATGGGGTAAGGGGTGGGGAGGGGTTGATGAGGGATGGAAGGGGGGAAAGAGGAAGTATCAGTGTGGGTAGGGTGTATAGGGAAGGGTTGTGTGTCGGTGAGGGACAGGAGGGGAGATATTTGGTGGGTGAAAGTGGGCGGGGAGTGTGGTGGGTGAGGAGGGGAGGGGTTTGTGAGTGGTCCAGAGGTTAGGTGGGCTAGGGTGTGGAGGGGAGGGTTTAAGACGGTGAGGGATATGATAGAAAGGGGATGGGCTATTGAGCGGTGGGAGGAGGGGGGGGGAAGGGGGTGCGGGTTGCTTCGCGGAAGTGCGCGTATGTGTGTCGGCGCGCGCGTGCGTTCGTGAGCGCCGCGGGCGCGAGAGGCGCGAGAGGCGCGGCCGGGCGCGGAGGCTGCGAGAGCGCAGACGGCGCCGGCGACCACTCGAGAGGGACGATGGCAGCGGAGGAGACGCGCTTGTAGAAGACGACCCGGAGACGATGGTCAAAGCACGGGGCACAATGTGGAAATAATGAGATGCCGGGGAAAGGTGGAGTAATAGAGATAAAAGTTATGCTAGATTTCAAGGTTGAATTGAGAAACAAACACTCAATGCGTCTGTCTTCTTCGACATTCCCTCCAGCATGTAAAAGACGTTTTATATGTGAAATCAATTGTAAGAATGTTTGACTAAACAAAGATAGGCTGAGCGTGCACTTTGAAGCATGTGTGCGCTGATGAACGGAGATGGAGCAGGTGGAAGATCACAGATGCTAGATATCTGTTTAATCTGTTTAATCATCATCAATTTCGTGGCGCCTGTCAGGATCGAGGTCAACTGCTTTGACCGGTAGTATTAGTGTTTTCCCTAATCACTTCCGGAGCAGCGTCGTATACAACGAACCGCGTGCCCGCTTCTCTTCCCATCATCTTCCCCAACCCGTACTGAGACGTCGTATAGGAGCAGTTCGTCTCTTACATCTTTTTTTTCCTGGGGCGTTTTCCAGCTGCAGAGAATGACGACTTTGATCATCCGTTCCGGATACACACTATATTGGGGCACGTATTAATCTTTATATTAGACAAGCACACTGCCGAGCTCCACGTTCTGTGGCCAGCAGACTCACAAGGCCTTCCTCGATCACACAAACACATGAAAGGCGATGGAGAAACAACCATGTCCGCGGCGGAACTCGAACCCGCGGCTCTCCGGATCGAGGTACTGAATCGACACGTGCGTGTGCCGACTCAGTGCCTCGGTCCGTAGGGTCACGGGTTCGAGTTCACTTCGGCCAATCAGGTCATCCCCTATAACCTCACTACTCTCTGAAAAGGGACCATTCATTATGGTAGATATGCTTAAAGACATGAAAAAAGACGGAATATATTCTTATTATATTCTTTACAAACAATAACCTTTAATAAAACGCGGTAGCTTTCACATGATGCGTGGTGGTTGTGTCCCAGTGAAGAGTCCGGTGGGTGCAGGCTGCTGCAAGTACCACTTTGCCAGCGCAACGGAAACAGGCGCGGTGCTCTGAGCACGGCGCAAGCAGCCCATGCATTAAGCGGGTCGCACTCTGACATAATATCGCGTGAGCAAGCTGGACGCAGCGCTCTCTTATCTGGTTCTCGCACGCGAAGCGCGAACGAGTGCACAATGGACGCAAGGAGCTTGTCCCTTGTTAATATGTTGTTTTCCGACGCTTTTTCTGTGCCCGAGCAGCGTATCATTGCTAAACTGTTATTTATAAAATTAATGCTTTTTTCAAAGTTCTGAAGAAAATTTTAAATTAATGTCAATTAAGAAAATGATATCTATACGCTGGAGGTATAGAGTACTTATCTTATTTACCCAGAGTTAGAAGCGCAGCGTGTGAAGATGTTTTTATCTTGAAAGGAAAGTGGTCATGACGTTTGGACTACTTTTATCATAATTACAACTGTTTTTTGAGCTATGTTATCACCACCTCCATTTTATCAACAAATTGAGAGTACACTTTTTCTCCGAAGTACAAATATAAAATAAAAATTTAAGCGTTAGAAATACTGACATTGACTGACAAAAACGTTATGCCAAATGGGGATGCGTGATCAGTCTATAGATCGATCAGGGTAGGTGTTCAGTCTAAAGAGCTCGATATGCTTATCACAGGTTCCACATGGCGTGGCCGGTGATCAAACTCGGGCTCCAGCGATGGAAAGCGAATGCATCAGCTAGTAGGCCATGAGGCGTCACGCTGTCCCACCGCTGCCGCTGGATTAAGAAATTGCTCAGACATTTGCCTGGAAGCTATCAGTGGATTCACCGGTACGTTATAGATCAGAATTGCCAGCTTCTCATACGAACTGTCTTCGTCAGACCATTTCACCTGCATGGTGTCAAATGTACTTCATCTGGAGGAGAATCTAACAACCGGCTGCTTTGATCGGTAGTTTTCCGTGGTTTCTCTGATCAACACTACCCGAATGGAGCAGTACCATTACAAAAGGGCCGAGGACCACGTGCAATATTTCCTTCCTCTTCCTTGGCCTGTTGTCATTCCTTACTTACACACTTACATACACTACACTACCAACCATGTCAAGAAAATATTTGGGGCTTACAACTTGTCCCGGCTGCGAAGGTGCAATACAGGTGGAAGATACCTGGTTGGAAAAAAACACAGCAAGCTGATGGATGGTTCGGCGTCGATTATCACCATCCAGCTGGAGAAGAACACCTTTAGTGAAAACATGCACCACACTTACGGGACCCCCGACCTTGGTCTTTGACACGCCAACAAACACGAAATAACCCATCAAATATACCCCACTGTCGGACCTCCTGGTCGACACAGCTCCGATTACAGACTCGCCACTACATTCGCAGGCTCTGCCAATTCACGTAGTGCAATCGCCTCGTTTTAATAATTTACGTGTGCATTGCTTGCTTGAAAAATTATATCGATTTTTGCAACGAGGGGGAGGGACATACACCCGCCTCCCCTAACGTTGATTACCGCCCACATTCAACGGGCCGGTGCGGCGTTTTAGCGCGGGCGTGTCGGTCGTGAGAGGCGTGGACGGCAGTTTCTTTGAGAGCCGACCAATTAAATGTACTTTTCCTGTTCGACCTGTCTCGTTCGCTTATGCAAGGATTCGAGGAGCGGCGTGTGAAATCTGGAATCGTGCCGTCTGGATGTGCAACAGCCGTCTCATTTGTACCGAAAGCTACGTATTAATCCGGCGTCGGCACGATGTTGCATGTGTTAGTCGCACGTGAGTGGTGCACAGCGTATTTTACGTCCGGAACGAAAGGAAATTCTCTTACTTGAGTGCAGATACAAATATTTACTTTTCTGTTGAAGTGCGTTAAATACTGAGGCCAGTGAATTCTGTCCTCCTTTTTGAAGAGCCATTACGGTTAGCCGTGACAACCTCGCATCAATCCTATGGCACGTGCTATTCAAAGGGCTTGTGAACAAGCATATATTTGATGTAGGTTAGTGTTTTAGTTTGTTGACTCATTAGAAAGTATTTTCATGTACCTTTTATAGACACCAAGGAAGTGTTGGTACCTGCGTATATTTATTTATTCACAAGCAATTCTACGCTAAATGAGCAACCAGAGAAAATCTAGAAGATGCTGTTTGAACTAGTTTACCATAAACATTTTCAACGAATATCTTGTCTATATTTATGACAATTTTTGCGTCTTGTTTCTCAAATAATGGTATACCCATTTACTGTGAATTTTAAAACTCCAATTTTTATTTCACAGTCATGAGTGCACATCTTGGTAAAATTTCCGAAGTTCCGTATTTTAATACACAATGTCCAAGTATGACTTTCGTTGGACCCCTGGAGAGGGACATGGGGGCGGTGTGAAGGATAACTTCGCGGAGCAGGAAGTCGCCACCTGGCAAACTGGTTAGTCGCGAGTCGACCTCATCTGTTATCCTTACGCTTGCGTCCACCCTGAGTATCTTGATAAACCAATCTCGAGGAACAAATCGCTCGCTGTGTTCGGCCTACATTTCGCAAATACTCCCTATGTAATGCAATGTGTTCTTGGTTGTTATTGTTGTTTTGTTGTCTTTCCAAACAAAGTTAGTCTTCTCTACATCATTGGATTGCATCTAGAACTATAGTCTAAACACGAACACTCTCGTGAGCTTCCCGGGCCTGGAGATAACACAAAACATTCACAGCACTCTCTGCGATACAAACGTACAAAAAAAAAAACAACAAACAATAACAACACGAAAAACACATTCATAACCTAGGGAAGGTGGTCTGCAACTGCGACTCATTGTACAGCGATGGTAAGTCTGTGCGCGCTTGAAACTCCTCGGCCATCCAAGGAGGACTGTTCTTGCTTATGTATAATACAAATAATGTCGTTTCTGGATCTGTATCCTGGGTTTTGTTCGGCGTATCAAAATTGTTGAAAACAAATTCGAAAAAGTAGGTATTGGCATCAATTATATATAGTGTATTTGAGGGAGTTTCTGGATGAAGGCCCTGCAGGTGTAAGAGACGCTTTTCGAGAAATCGTATTGTGAACCACCATATTGTATACAATAAAAAATTATATGATTCAAATGAAACGATTTCCGAAAGGTGCCTATGCATCTAGGCCCTCCTGCCATAAAGCTTCTCAACAGTAGGCTAGCATTTGCTCCGAGGAACCGGGCTTCAAGAAACAATCACTAATTCATGGAATTTCTGTTGAAGAAAGCGAGTTACGAATAGAGAGACGTAGCATCGATCTTCCTCATTTCGTTACCTCTCAGTACACCATTGCATCATTACCATTATTTTCATTATCTGTAATCGCCTTACTATAACCATCAGTTGTAGAAGATGGAGAATCAGTTAAGAAGGGGGGGATTCTTAAAGACTTTACAGTACATTAAGGAAATTAACTTACTTTGTTCTCTGTCGCTTTCAAGACTATCTTATCCACATCTGAGTTGAATTCACGGATGGTTAAGAACCAACCTTCTGCTAAGGCGTATCGTCATAAGCCTATCTCATTTTTTCTAGTTAGTAATATCAGTAAGGTACTGGATATTTCTGAGAAATAATACTTCATCATATTCAGAAATGGTAGAAAATCACTGAAGAAATAAGACACTTCCCATGTTAAAATGGACGTTTTAATAAAATAAATGGCTCATAGCAAAACTGTTAGCTTTAAGACGGCTCCACACATTCGGCATTCGCCGAGCTGCAAGCTACTGCTCACCAAACCCTGAACAGCTGATGTGATGGGCCAATGTTTGGTTCCTTTGATGTGACACGCGGTGGGTAGGACGAGCAGCGAATGCTTGTCACTCGGCAAATAGCAACCAACTCATCCACAAATGTGTGGAACCGCCTTTATAAAACAGTCCTCTAGGGCTCAGAAGGGCAGCATAAGCAGATCGTTTACCACCCCCAGTGTAGCGTCGTGGCACGCTCAAAACAGACAACCTCGTGGAAATCGGCGAGCATCGCCGGATGTTAAAGAAAGGGCGGAGTGATGACGCACTGGGACTTTCCTTTCCGGGACCAGAGCGGATTTGGGGATGAGGCAATGGGGGCGGCGGGTAGCGCCAAAAGGGCCTATAGAAGGCCAGGAGAACAATACCCCAGTCTTCTTGTTCTAGCTGCGTCGGCGACAGGTGAAGCGCGTATCTGTGCGTGTAGGTGCACTAGGGTGAGGGACCAGCAATTCATTGTCGTGACTTGCGAGACGCGTAGATGGTCTCAAAGTAGAGCGGCTTTATAAGGGAACATGGTGGTAATGCTGCGGTGTGGTTGGGGGGGGGGGGTTGGTCGTTGGGGGGCGGGGCGGGGAGGCGCGGGCGAGCGGGCAGCGGGCGCGCTGCGCCCAACGTCGCCGAGTCTTGTCGCGCGCGTCCGGGGGCGCGGGCGGATGGCGGCGAGCGATCGAGTGCGATATCCGTTAGGGTGACGCGGGTATGGACGGGTCGAGGGGCGGCGGGACGCGTCTTATAGCGTGCCGTGGGCGGGTGAGCGACCGGCGCGGCGGGTGGGCGGGGTTTCGTCAAGAGACGTCTGGGCGGCTGCGAGAGTGAGGGTCGCTCTCGACCGAAGGTCGATCTCCTATTTGGGCGCGAAGAGCATTGTCGGCGGGAAGGGCGGCCGGCGGTGGCGGTGGCGGTGGGGGGTAGCGTGGGGGTGGCGGCCGACGGTGGCGGAGAAGGCGGTGGCGGTGGTGGCGGCGAAGGAGGACGAGGATGAGGAGGAGACGACGACGGCGGAGTAGGCGATGACGTTGGGGCGACGAAGAAGGAGGAGGTGGCGGCGGCGGGCGGCGGCGGCGGGTGTGGCGATGGCGGTGGCGGCGGCTGTGGTGATGGAGGCGAAGGAGGTGTCGACGGTGGCGGCCGTTAGTGTGTCGACGAGTGCCCGGAGATGCGAGCGCTCGCCCACGGGTCAGTCACCTGCGCTAGCCACGAGACCGCGACCGCAAACTCCGGCCGTACCACTGTCACTTGTCATTAGATGTGAAAACGTATGTTGCGGTTCACCGTCTTATGAGGAACATCTACGTGAATGAATTAGAAAGGTAAAAGTGTAATAGTGAAATTAATTATAAATCCGTGCGAGTTGCACATGTTCATAAACGTTTTATCAAAGAATAGAGAATATATTGTATTGCTATAAGAATGAGCGACTAATGGCCAAAAAGGATGAGTTAATAAATCTGTGAAGTATCTTATAAAGCTGCAATGAATAAAATGTAAAATAATATATCTCGCTGCGTTAACTACAGATTTGTATCTCAAATTTCTAAGTATGAGGGCAATTTCAACACTAAATATATTGAAGTATTTTCATATAATTTTTCGTTTTTGCCAATGTTTCATTAATTCTGTTACATGTGTGCAATAAAAATCTTGACCCAAAACCATTATCAAACTGCTTCAGACAGTTGTTTACGAAACAATAACTATAAAATCCCTTCACAACTTTTGTTGATTAAATTACGGTATTGAGGTGAGGCTACTCTCAACTTCCGAATATCTCTCCCAAAACGATCTTTCCTGCTCGACAGATAATTTGGAAATTTTCATCGTACGCTTGCTGGTCCTCAAATAAAATAATGTCTTGTTCAGAATGTGCCAAATATTATTTATATTCATGAAACATGTCGCCTTCTATAACTTTCAGTGCGTCTACCTCCTATAACATACATCGCAGTTTATGATTTGGTGAGTGAAGAAGGGATGAAGTGGTAAGGCAATGCGAATGGGAAAGCGCTAATGTTTAGAGATACAGCACCCTGATTGTGTCCCAAATCGTGTGGTGATAAATGCTGTTAGTGTTAATTTCGTGAGTGGAATTGTGTCGAACCGGCAAAGGTGATTCAGGGCATCAAATGATGTCCGCCGATTGCAGCGCCTCTGTCTGAGATGTTCTAGGGTTCCTGTCCCGACGGTGGCATTTCGACACTAGCTAGACGGCTGGGTCGAATTCAGTCGCCCTTCGGGGGAGAATTCTAACGGCAGACTGCTGCGATCGGTGGTTTTCCGCGGTTTTGTGATCAACACCAGACGAATACCGGAGCAGTTCTATACCAAAATGGGCTAAGGACCGTGCGCGATCTTTCCTTCCCCTTCTATGTCCTACCTCACTGCATGCATGCTGAAGGCTGGTGAGAGATGCCAAATCCTCGCAAACCGATGTAGGTCAGCGTCGAATCTTTCCATCCAGCGGGGAAAGATTTCCACCACCTCCCGCGGTAAAAAAACATGCACTACACTTACGAAACTAATGGCCTTAGCAGTTGAGGCGCCCGGAATCACTAATCAGTCAGTGCGGTGTCAGCCTCTCAGTAAGGACCGAAAGTGCGTGCACATCTGCGTGGCACCTGCGCAGCGCCGCACCGTCCACGTGCGTGGCACAGTCTCCCGGCCAATGGACAGGAGGCGGCGGTCAGCGGTCAGCCGGGGTTACGACGCCCGCGTGCGTGCGAAAGGTCTGCATATTATTTCGGCGCTTTAGGTCACGACCTACATCGCACGCTGTGTGAAACAGGTTTTGTTAACGGGGGTGAATCCTCAGAGATGACCAGTGAGGTTTCTAATGTAATATATGTGGCGCACACATTTTAGGGTTCTGGGAATGCTGGTCGTGGCAGAAAGTAACGAACATTTGCAAGCAGGAAATCGAAGACCTCTTCAACCTGTAATAGTTGTAAAATACATGTGAATGAGAACTTATGCAGGAATCCATCTCACAAAATAGCCTGGCGTAAAATAGAGAACGTTCGAGGTTCTAAACAATATGTTGAATGATATCCTAAAAATTAAAAAGAAAATAGAATAAAAACAGGTAAGGCTCGTTATTAAAAGCTGAAAGGCGGAGCCTCTCTTTAGAAATTGACTCCCCAAAAAAGAAATTTATAAATGTATTAATTTTTTCATAAGGGATTTCAGAGTTATATTTCGTAACAATCAAACCAAAATATTTCTCTGTGAGTTCAATAACGGCCGTTCGACAGGGAAGAAAAAAGAGTTAGGCTTCCACTTCATTCCGCCATAAGGTCTGTGTAAATAGAGGAGGCATGACGTCATTCATTCATCTGAACGTGACAGTAACACAAATGTTTTTCTTAGTTATTTCGTTAACGAAAATTGCTTATGCGTTATGTGAACCGAATATTCTTTCCTTCTTTCTCCCCCTTTCCCTCTTTCTCCCCCTTTCCCTCTTTCTCCACCACCTACCTCGTTCTCTCCCTCTCTGTCTTTCTCTTTCTTCCATCTCCCTCTTTCTTCCTCTCTCTTCAACCTCAAAATCACTTTTCAGTCTTTATTGTAAAGAATGCATGAATCTCAATGAACACAAATTATGGGTGTCGTACAGGTTTGTTTGGAAGCCAGCTAATAAACGACGGCGCTCCCAGCTCCAGTGTCTCGAACGTGATAGCGATGGTAAAGAGAAAGTTGAAAGATGAGCAGCGAGGTATTCCGGCTCCCGAATGCAATTTAGCGTTTGGTCAGTAGGCATCCGGCTGATGCTGTTCCTGGAGCGTCGCTAGACCGGTTCTCGCGAGCAAATCCAGGACATCTCCACGAGAACGACAGCTTTGGATGTTTCAATCGGGGGGATATAGGACATTAGCTGTCGTAGCTCAACACAGTGTCATGAAGGTGAGGTTATGCCAATAACTATTAATCTCGACCTTCGAATACATTACTCTTCACTTTGCCTCTTGAGAACGTACTTTTCAATCTGTAAAACATGAGAATAATAAAATCTATAGTAGAAGTAGATTTATAAAGGTTCCAGAAAGTTTATTCTGCTTTTATCAGTATATTCACACATAGATAATATATTTGTCTTAGAATCGCCGCTGTAGAATCATAGTATTCACGCTGACCATATGTGGAAAATCAGTTTGGACTACATGTGTACTCTAGAAGTACTGTTCAGATAAAAAAAAACAACGCTGCGACTTTCGTCCTAAGCATCATTAATGACGTATGAACTAACGCTTCGGGAGATCAGTAAAGCGTGGCTCACCAATAACGAAAATTATGTGAATTAATTATCTAAAATGGGCCTCGAAATAGTTTTCTAATTGTAATGATGTAACATTACTCTACTCTTTCGAGAATTACCTCGTATACACCACTTATTTATAAGCAAGGAACGGAGTCGTGTCCTTGTGGACGCACCTGCGGTCCATCCGATGCTCTTTAGATCCCAGCTCCATTACTTCGAGGGTCTATTAAAGAGGCTCTTGGTTTCTCGTTATATAACTCGGCTGGTCCTGCTGATGTGGAATTTACGTGGAACAGATCTATCTAACGAGATACGCACTCTCGCCTGCGTGTCCTTACCTTGAGAAGCTGCAGTAAAGAAAGAGGGCGAAATAGCGTTGATACCCGTGACCAATTGAGTAATTTCGTTCCACAAAAATACTCCATGGACCGCAAGGTTGAGATAATAACAATTGAAGGCCGAGACATGGCTTTGACATTATCGCATGCTCCCAACGCTCTTAGGGAAACGTTCCATTCTAATTAGTTTTCATCGGCAAATACGTCGAGTATCTCGGTGTGTCTAAACGCTGAGACAGGGTTTTGAAGGACTTTTAAATAACGGATTTCTTTATAAGTCGTTCTCATTGCTTCGTGACCGACTGTGTTTAACATAACAAAAGAAATGCAAATTAGGAGCGCGCGTGGCTCTCGGAACAGTTAAAAAAACGATACCATGTGAGCATGATGTCTTTATGAATGCAAATTCATTGCGCTGTCACTGAGCATACATTGACGTAAGTGGTTGTCTAGACGTGGCATACGACCGCATATTGTTTGTTATAAGAACATTGATTCATAGTTTGAGTACATTGTAATATACTGCTTTTAGAGAATAAATCCAAGTATTTTGTATGTTCTACACATTGTTAAAGCATTTTAAAACATTTTTTCAAAACTCTGTGAACCCAAATTATTCCGTTTTGCGCTTGTGGTGGTATGTACTTCTCTCATTGTCAACAATTCAGTTTTTGTTCACCATCCAGTTGTCTAAACAGAGAAAAATCTGGAAGATAGGCGTGATCGCATAAATATTGTAATATTTGTTGACACGAGGTACAGATTTGGGTATATTTTGGATTCCTCGCATCCATAACTTTAAACCAATGTTAACTTCAAGAACGTAACAAATTAGCGAAAAAACTACAGTCTATTCAACGGGTCTCAGAAGTCCTGCATGGCAGCACTCGAAACATTGCATCATTGCATCCACTCTGTGGAGACTTTAATGACTGGGCAAGAGAAAAACCACAACAACCTCATTTTCTGTGCTACTTTAAAACACGACCTTTAAAGGTTTCGGAAATGTACTTATATTACAGTTATGTAGTATGCGATCATGATCGTCATAGAATGCAATCACTGACGTTTTTTAGCGCTTTTATACAGCCGAAAGAATGAATCTGCTACGTCTTTAATTTTTTGCTTATTACAAAGTTATTACTCTGCTAAAGAGCAGTTTCACATCTGTAATGAGATTTCCAAAAGGACTGAGCTTCACAAGGACAATGACCTTTCATTCAGATTACCGATTATATCATTCCTCTTTACATGGCAATGAACACTGTAATAGGATTTATTTCGAAATATAAGGGAAATTTAGGTAAATGACTTTTGAGAATATTTTTAGAAATGTTTATGTTTACATGTAACTCTACCTAAAGAAGGCCTTTTGCATGATGGATTTCGTTTTAGAATATTATAAAAAGGTCACATATATGAAGTTACTTAAAAACCTCAATAAACGTGAGGTAGTGGTAAAAGCATGTTTAAAACCATTTAAACACGAACACCGAAATATCTTCGACCAAAATTTTGGTTGATTTTTTCAACAATGAGCATTTTATAAGTTAAGAGGTCAAATAGTTGTAGCTGATTACTTTCAAAACAACAGTGTAATTAAATTATTAAGATTTTACCCTTTCTAATGCTAGAAAAAGAAGATAAGCAATTGAGAAAACCCATTACAGAGGAAGAGATAAATACTGAGCATTTGTTTGACCTAATAGATTGTTTCGTGATGGATAATTAGGAACTATTGTATGTTACTGTAGTTTTACTGATATTGTTGTAAATATGACCAACAATAATAGAGAAACAAACCAATTCAGGCAGTTTGTAAAGAGATACCACTTCGCTTGCTCATAAAAATGCTCCGCCTCCGCAACCATTGAAAGACCAAGGTATGGCCGCGTCCGGAGATCTCAGCATGAAACACCGCAAGCTCTTTCCAGGCGGCAGACCTTGCGTCACTTTCGCGGTGGAGGTGGAGGCGGCGGGGGCTCCCAGCGCCGCACACGAGCGGCGGGGGCGGGAGCAGCGGGCGCGTGGGCGGCGGGGGTGGGGGGGGGGGGCGAAACGCCCGGGCCACTCGGAAGTCGGCAGCCGGCGGGATCGGGGTTTTGGGCGCCGCGCGCGGGCGCCGCTGTTGACGCTGAAGCGCGTGACGGCCGCCTGGCCAGCGCGAAGGAGGAAGTGACAGCGTGCTGTGGCAGTAGGAGGTGGTGCCGGCCGCGTTGGTGGTGTTGGTCATGTGGGCGGGGTCAGTTTTGCAGCTGTTTCGGGCCGGGAGAGATGGCTCAGGCCGTCATCTGGCGTCACTGCACTGCCTCTGGCCGGGAGGTTCTAAGTTCCCGAGTCCCGACGGTGGCAGGATTTTCGACACTAGCTCGTCAGCTAGGTCGAATTCTGTCGATGTCTAGAGGAGAATTATAGCGGCCACTTACTCTCTTCAGTAGTTTTCCGTCGTTTCTCCGATCAACACCAGGAGAATGCTGGAGCAGTACCCTAACAAACGGGCCACGAACTGGGCCGGTGACCCGCTGTTGGGTGATACCTGGTTGGGGAAAACCCCACTAGAATACGTTAGGTCGGCGCCGGATCTCATCTTCCAGCGGGGAAAGACCACCGCCATATCCCGAGAAAAACATACACTACACTTACGGACCGTTGACGCGCCCGAAATTAGTAACAATCAATCAAACATCAGTGGTTTCGGTGATGATAAGTGTCGGTGGTAGCGGTTAACGGGTGCGGTGGCGATATTTTTAGAAGGCGGAGATGTCTGCGAGCGATGGTGTCGTGACTGATGTCTGCGGTGGAAGTGATGAGGGCGAGTGTGTTGGTATCGGTATTGCTTAGGTGTCGACATCAACCGCGTCTGCTGTGTTGGTGTCGGCGTCATCAGCAAAAATGTCGGCGTCAGTGATATTGTTAAAGTCGGTGGTGGTGCATTTCGGAGGCGGTGGCTATGCCATTGGTGTAAGATGCTGTCTTGTCAGTTTCGGCAGCAAAGCACGACAGCGGTGTCGTGTCGGTGTCGGAGACGGCGGTTGTAGCGGCTGTTTCGGCAGCGCATGGTGTTGTGTTGTCGTCGACCGCGTCAGCGACAAACGGAGAATCCCCAAGATTTATGAGCGTCCATTCGCGGAGCTGGCGGTTGCTATTGATGTACTTATTCGGCGCTGCCTTTTCAAAAGTAGTATGAACATTTATAACCGATGGACGTGTTCTTAAAATGGTAAAATGTCACTTTTTCTCGCATATTGAAAGATTTGTATTTCGTTCGTCGCTGACGGCTAAGACATGAAGTCCATAAATAATGCCACGTGTATTTAATATTAATTACATTTTTGTCCTCATTTGTAGTTAGTTTCTCCGCTGTATGATTAGAAAATCCATGCATCCTTCAGGATGATACTTTCAATAAAACATAAACAGCTTGTGTGCACTGTAATATTGTTGGCCCGTAATGAATCAAACTTGACGGCACCGTGCTCTCTTCTTTCCTTAACGCCCCGGATATGTAAATTTAAGAGGAATTTAAATGTATTTACATTATCAATTAGATCCTTCTTTCAATCAGATTCATGTGTATTCAGGTCAAGATAGTATAGTTTCCAGCTTCAACGCCACAGAATGAGCTGCTATAGAGCTTTGTTGGTAGGAAAGACTCCGGACGAAATAAATCTTTCGTCTGGGAATGCAAATTTATGAGTAATTTAAATTTATTTACATTATCAATTAGAATCCTAGTTCAATCAGATTCATGTGAATTCAGGTCAAGATAGTCCAGCTTTAAAACTACAGAATGAGCTTCTATGGAGCTTTGTTGGCAGGAAATTATCCAGACGAAATACATCTTTCGTGTGCACCGAAGGGGCCAACGGGGTGCGGAAGTGCGGTGCGGGTCGGTTCGCTGGTTGGGTGATAGGCGGCGCCGCCGGGCAAACATCCATGGAGCGCGACGGGCAGGAAAGTGTTCAGACGAATGAAATCTTCCTCGTAAGCCCTACGGTGGCGCGACCCGCGCTGTACTGGTCAGTCCACCTACCTTCCTCTGCTCCGCACCTGGATTCGAATCCCGGTGAAGCCTTATAGAGTTTGGGGTAGACAAAGTAGGTTCGCGGTTTCGGGTTCGCAGATTTTCTTGGGGTTATCCCGCTTCTGCGATCTTTCGTTCCATCGTTGCTCTATAGTCATTCAAATCATGCCAAATCATTATTATTTATTAGCAATCCCTTAACGATTGCTCAGTGATTCCGGACGCGTCAACTGCGAAGATCATTAGTCTCGTGTTTTCAACGCAGGAGTTGGCGGTGTTCTTCCTCCTCTGGCTGGCGAGATCCGGACCGGACCTACGTCGGCTAGCAGGGATGTTTCTTAATCAGGTATCTTGATAGCTATCTAGCCCCAACCTAGTTATAAAGCTAGAGCCGAAATTTTGCCGTCGGGCCAAGAACCCTTAGACCTCCCGATCAGAGGTACTGCAGTAATATTTGTTGATGCCCTGAGCCACCTTTGCTGATGTCAAGCCGTCATAACTGTTCGTAACAGGATCCTAGGATCTAGAACCTAGTATCATAAGAATGATTAAGCCCTCCAGTATCCCGTGGAGAATTAAGGGCCTTGTATGTCAGTTCGCGAGGTATGTGGTCGTAGCGACGACGGCGGCGGCGGCGGCGGCGGCGGTGGCCGCCGTGGTGGCTCTGTGCCCAGCGCTGCGACAGCGTCCGCGGAGAAAGCCGCGAGAGATTGTTATGATCTCGCTCCAGCCGATAAGCCTCCGCGCCCCGTCCTGCCGCGCACTCGGCTGGAAAGTTTGAAAGTTACTAATTAATTTCCGTCGTGGCCGCGTCGCCGTTCTGCGTCGCCTGTTGTCTGTCCCTCGCTCGAGCAGAAACTTGCATTTCCTGCCGCACGCCAACTGGAGCGGAGCGCCGGGTTACGTCATGTTTACGAGTGCTCGCTCGGAAACGGAACAACACGCACTTCCGAAGCTGTCCTTTTACTTCTGCGGTCGTTCTAGCTGCACTTTCTTCGTGATTCTTTCCGGAATTTACAGAAAATTGTTCAGTCAAAGTGTCATTGTTAGCTCTCAGTTTAACTGTACTTCTGATAGAATTAAAAGCCGATTGGTTACCAATAGGATATCTGACAATTACATGAATGGGATAAATAAAGAAAGAATAAAAGCAGAAAACAAGAGAAATAATTCAAAGAAAACTCAAGGTAGAGCTCAAAATGTACTGAAGATCTGTACTTGCTCCAGTACATAAATGCTTTTATAATAATTATAATAATACTAATAATATTAATAATAATTATTATAATTATATTATTATTATTATATTATTTTTATGATCATTACATTATTATCATTATCATTATTATTATTATCATTATATTATTATCATTATTACATTTTGAAACATGATCTTCGATGTGTATATTATCAGATTCTTCTCATTGTCGAGCAGTCTTTTTAAACTTAGGTGGTTTGCTTATAAAAAACTGCAACAACAATTGGTCGACCCCTTCGAGATGAAGATTTATGACTGTCAGTGCAGCGTTCGGATTCTTATCACAATTGTTTTCATTTTTGAGCCTTTCATACTTGCTACTTTTGTTATTTTTGGATTTTTTTCGGTAAAACGCAAAACAAATTCTGAGTACTAAATTTGTGAACACTTCCAAGGAAACTAAACAAATTAAATCTTCGACAGTGAGAAACTTAGCTCTCCAACGTTATAAGACGGCGAATTCGTTTCATCTCTTTTCGGTGGTAGCCGTACATAGACGTCAAACGTCGGAATTTTCCACATGTGGCGGGATACCGAGTGGATAGCTGTCCCCGCGTTGTCGCTATGAAATGTTGAATTGAATTGAATTGAATTTGCCTTATTTTACGTGGCGAGACTCGGGCCATTAGGCCCGCTCTTCCGTCTGACCACGCAAATTTCGCTACGCTCCTTTCACCAACTAGGAGAGCAAGGAGGTATTTCTTGGGCGAGAAACAGGCGATTTGAATTTAGCTCAGAGGCGTCATTTAGGCTTGAGGATCTTTTACATGCACGTAAATCTACTAACATGGGACAGCCGGCTTTACTTCCCCTCCGAAGGAAGGCGTGCGAAGGATTTTTTCGCCCTTAAAAATCCACGGCTTCGATCGGGTTTGAACCCGCCAACTTGGGTACAACAGTCCAGTACGCTAACCGATACAAATGTTCGCCCGCGGTGAAATGCTGCCATGCCGAACCTAGACTCCGGCCTTTGCGATTAACAGGCAGAACCACACCCAAATACCGCCGAGCACCGTGACAGCCTGTGCCGCCGTGGAACTCATCCCGTCACCTCGCCCACACTAACCCTCCTCCCCCTTCACCTTTATTTCCTCCCTCGTCACCCTCTTCGCCATCTCTCTCTCTCTGCGCGACCGCGAGCTGACCAACTGGTCGTAAACGTCCAGCAGCCGCGGCGCCGTCGTAAAGCCCCTGGCAGCTGTCACGGCGGACGGAGCTAGCTGACAAGCCACGCGCTTGAAATTCACTCGAGCCCTTCAGCGCTGACGTTTATCTCGCGGAGCTCAAGTGCACAGGTGGAGGTGCATGAACAGTCAAACCCAAACTCCGGCTTCGCAGAGGTCAGAATCCGTTGACGAGCGACGCGCCTCAAATCTTCAGAACTTTCGTTTGGCAGGAGGAGCAAATACAAACAGCGTTACGATAAACTAAATATACGATAAACTGGTGAGACGATGTTCATCTGTTTTATTGTTATTATTATTGTTTGTATTATTATAATTATTGATGTTATTAATATCGTGAGCAACTTTCGAGGTTAAAGTCCTCGTGAGACCTGTTGTAAGCTACTATGTGATTACATTAGTCTTGAAAGTGTTAAAAGTGATTACATTAGTTTTGAAAATATGTAAAAGTAATGTATAGGTTTTGAAAGTTTCAATCATTATGATAATTTAAAGGCAAATGGGCCTAACACTTCTTTAAGTAAATTTAAATTGTGCATTTTTAGTTGAGAAAGAGAGAGCAAAATAGGATATTGTTGTTTTTATGTCATTATATTTACAATTTAAAACATACTGTGTAAATTTCGATAAATGAAAAATGATAAACAGAGCATGTGCTTCAAACTACACAGTACTCATCGAGTGAATTGGAACTACCATTATTAAAATTTATTCTTGCGTCTTCTTATACTGCGTTTTCTCGGTTGTACTAAGAGTGTAGAGTCGATTCACAAATCATCGAACAATCGTTCTTTAAATTCCGTGGTGGTAGCAGATATCTTGTGGTAATCCATAGTATGGTTAAGGAAATAATCTCCACAAAAGTTTTAATAATTTTTATTAATATTTTTCCGGAGTTAACTTTCGGAAAAACACTTTTCCAATCCTCAGTGGATCTTTTCCAAAAGATGGCTGCCACCTAGCTTTCACCAGCATGTTTTGCCATTTTCACATTTTTTGACCATGTTGTGAACATTCATGGGAGATCCACGTTGTTTGGGCAAGATCCACTGAGGATGGGAAAAGTGTTTTCCCGAAAGTTAACTCTGGAAAATTATTAATAAAAATTATTAAAACTTTTGTGGAGATTATTTCCTTTACCAAACAATCGTTCTTTATTTTAAAATTATACGATACGAAATGTTTTTTTTTCTCCACCTCATCCCAGCACTCTTTCTCTCGAGCGAGAGTTCTGCTCACAACAGACTCTCACTGTCGAGATGCGCGGCGTCATTGTGCGCTCCAAATGTGATCTCCACAGGGCTAAGTGTGCTCCCAAAGCATCGCCGCATTTGGAAGTGTTACGCTGTTCCGGTCCGGTGGCTTAAAGCCCGTTCTTTCGTCGGCAGATAAAGGCAGAATTATTGGATAATGGGAACGTAGTCAAAAATAACAGGTATTGCCGCAGGATGAATCGCTGCAGACGCTATCTGCATGCTCCTAAGTAGAGCTATTAGTGAAGCATTGTTCGTGTCTATCGCCAGCCAACGGTGTCAAGTTTCTTTTAGAACCGGGGATACGCTGCTGTATCACCTTGGGGTGAAACGTGGACAAGAATTGCTTCTATCTGTTGGATCTTTATTATCGTGCCATGCCGTATGTTTTCGAACAATATGTTATGGTCGGATTTCATATTGCGAAGACGGAGTTATTTTGAAGGCGAGATGAACAGCTGAGGCGCGGAATCGGGCGCTTCCAAACAGGTGCTTTCTCTTCGATCTCGTGAAGCGATTCTTCATCCGCCGTCACAACATTCCTCGTCGAGGCCGGCCGGCCCGGCGGGCCCCGGGGCTCTGAGGGAGGAGGGGGGTGTTGTAACGGCACAGAGCCATCGCCGAGGCTGTTGTGGGTTAGGGGAATGGCGACCACGTTCAAGGAACTTCCTCAGCATGCGTACCTCCCCACTATCCGCCATTACACACTAACTCTTACCTTCTCTTTCTTTCTCTCTTTCTTTAATTCTTTCTATAATTCTTTCGCTTACCAAGACCAGAGAGGATACCGAAGTGTTGATTAAAAGAACTGCATATGTCTGGAGACTAGCTGCGAGTTTAGAGCTTGTCCCAGCTGGGGCGTTGCACCGCTGGTGGGAGATACCTGGTTGGGGAAAATCCTCGGTGGCCGACGGTGGTCGACCCCGGATCTCGGTATCCAGCGCGTAAAGAATCACAGCCGCCTCCCGCGATAATAAAATTCACTACATGTATAGGATTAATGTTGACGCGCCCAGAATCACTAATCAATCACCCAACCATTGAAACTTGTGTCATTGTATTTGGCTACTGGCATTTCGCCCTGAGGAAGGTAGCAGCATGACGGCAGAAACGTTGTGATCTGTACCCCCGGACAGCCAAGTAGATATTTATTGTCTTTGTAGTTCGAGAGACTATGAAAAATTGATGCCTGTGTATCTTGTATTGGTTGTTGCCGCTGTCGTCATTAACCAACCCTCCGCCGTGGTCTAGCACGCGAACCAGTCACTTCATCAACGTCACGAGCACTTGCTTCCGTTTCTAATGTATCGGCATCGAATCGTTTCGCCGGAGTACCAGCCGAGTGGGCCTCTTGCACATCGTTAATCCCATTTAGCAGCACGAGCGTCGCGAAAGGGGGACGGATTTCTACCTGGCAACAAATTAATGGGCGACAAACCTCATGTGTCCGCGTGGCCCCTGCGACTATAAAGTTGTTGTCCGATATCTCTGCGGCGCGCCACGAAGTGAGAGCGTGGTGGAGATGCTGAGAGAGAGAGAGAGAGAGAGAGAGAAAGAGAGAGAGAAAAGAGAGAGAAAAGAGAGAGAGAAAAGAGAGAGAGAGAAAAGAGAGAGAGAAAAGAGAGAGAGAGAAAAGAGAGAGAGAGAAAAGAGAGAGAGAGAAAAGAGAGAGAAAAGAGAGAGAGAGAAGAGAGAGAGAGAGAAAAGATAGAGAGAGAGAAAAGATAGAGAGAGAAAAGATAGAGAGAGAGAAAAGATAGAGAGAGAGAAAAGATAGAGAAAAAAGATAGAGAGAGAGAAAAAAGATAGAGAGAGAGAAAAAAGATAGAGAGAGAAAAAAGATAGAGAGAGAAAAAAGAGAGAGAGAGAAAAAAAAGAGAGAGACGATTTAAGATATAGTCTCCTTTTCGGGTTCGTAGCTTGGTGCTGTACTATATGACGTCAAACGTCGGAATTTTCCCACAATGTGGCGGGATACGGAGTGGATAGCGTCCCCCCAGCGTTGAGTCGAATCTACGATCAGAAGATTGTTGAACCGGTCTCGAGCATTTGAGTTGTATTGAATTCTCGCCAGATTATTCATCGGTTAACAGTTGAATTCGACCATAGGGCTCAATGGTAGGACTTAGTGGCTGAAAAAGTCTGCGCCCCATTTAGGCCCCGCTCTTTGCGTCGGGACTCATCCGTGTCTCCTTCCCGGTCAAGTGGCCCTGTCCTAGACGCTCGACTCTACTCGCTCAAAGATTTAATCTGATATTGCGCTAGGAACGGCCGGCGGTCATTGCTTTGAAGGCTAAACCAACTCTCTCACCCCATACAACCTATCACTATGCCTAGAAAACCTCGTCTCCTCTTTCTCTCTCTTTTCTCTCTCTCTGTTTCTCTCTCTTTTCTCTCTCTCTTCTTTCTCTTCTCTCTGAACTCTCTTTTTTCTCTCTTCTCTCTTTTTTTCTCATCTCTCGAATCGCACGACATCCTTTCTCTC